>PVJC01010039.1:0-44563 GCA_004026665.1 Murina feae
AAAAAAAAAAAAAAAAAGAACCGCTGAATTAGAGGAAAATCACTTTCTCCTCCTCTGAGTTAAAAAAGAGTAAGAGGAAAGAGGATGGCTGTGGAGGAGTGAGGGGGCCTGGAGGCCAGAATGCTAAGGAAGTTCCTAGTCTGTAGTCTCCATGATTAGCACATCAGTTCAGTTACTAAGCAAATAGGGAGTTGGGGACAGTGGGGAACAGGAACTGCAAAGTGCCAGAAATTCAGAGCCAGGCTGCTGGACTTGGAAGCAAGTTTCCTTCCTGAGGGACACTAAGTCATACTGTCACAGTGTCAAGTGCATTAAAGAAAAGGTGACAAATACTTTCTTATTAAAAGGGTGATTGTGCTAAACTTGAGCTATAAATAATTTATTCTGCATGTAGTCTTACATAATCAGTGATGCTTATATCACATACTTACCAATTCAGAAAAAGATCAATTGGACAAATTATACAGAGAGAACAGCTCTTGGGCTGACCTGCTCTGTCCAGCACCATGGAAGCAGGTGCTGTTCCTGCAGACGAGGCTTGAGTGCACTGACGCCTGCTGACAGTTTTGTTTACTGCTCATGGTTGTATTTTGATTACCGGTCTTAAAATGACAAAATCAGGATGTAACTGGCATTCAAAATATAATAATTAAAAGATCAGAAGTTGCACCTTGGAGATTCTTTCTGCTTGGGAGGATGCTAAGAAAGAACCAGGGTGGCATCCGGGAGAAAGGAGGTCTGGAGTGGTCTCCAGGGGCTCCGGCCAAAGCCTGTGACTTCATGAGAGAGAGGGACTTGCTTAGAATGGACCACAATGTAATAGACAGCCCGTGGCGACCTGCAGCTGGCCCGCATTGAGGGAATGAGATCACTAATGTCACAATAGACACAACCAACAGGCGCAGGTTAAGTAACATTCTTCATGTGTCACTTTAAATAGAATCTTTATTCTAAATGGCCCTCGACTTGCATGTTTTCATATGTTTGTGTCTTAGTTTTCCTTCTCTTCTACAAGGCTGTCAGCTCTCTCTCTTCCTCGTTCCCTTCTCTCTTTTCCATTCAATGAATCTTAGTGTAAATGAGGAAATCTGATGAGAACTTTGCTAGCACTGGATGTAAGTCAGGAAAATCTTCCTCTTGAAGGCCTTTAAAAAAAAAACGTTACCCCTTTGCCCCCCCCCCCAACTCCTATTCCCCTTCCCTCCAGCCATCACACACTGTCATGTGTGTCTGCGGTTTATGCATACATGTTCTTTGGCTAATCCCTTGACCTTCTTTCATCCAGTCGCGACCCTTCCCTTCTGACAGCTGTCAGTCTGTTCCATGTATCCATGCCTCTGTTTCTATTTTGTTCATCAGTTTATACTGTTCATTAGATTCCACATAGAAGTGAGATCTTTTATAAAAAAATACACAAAAACAAACTTCTGGCTTCTTTCCTGTGTTTCTGATGGTTGAGGCTAACGGGCATATTCTTGTGATGACTGAGGTATTAATAGCATCTTACTTTGTTCTATGACATCCACTAGTCTTTGTTTTTCAAAAGCTGCCTGTTTCTGCTGTTTACGGTGCAACCTTAACAACATATTAGTACACTGCTTTGTAAGGCGGGAGACATGGCTTCCTTTAGAAACACCACTGCGTCTTCCTTAGAGGTATTTAAACAAATCATTTGATCAGTTTACTGAAAAAGGATTTCTTTAGGGAGGGTGTTTCCGTGAGGTAATACAAAAGGCCATCGGCTTCAGCATAAAACATCATCAGTGAGGTCAGGGGTGGTCCTGAGAGCCGGGCAGCCTTGTAAGTTGGCCACTGCCATCTTTCCTAGAGCTCCTTCACGAACAAAGGCATAGCGAGAAGTTTTAAAGCGCTCCTCTCTTTTGCAACTGGAGGAAAGACAACGTTGTTACCATGGCCTCTGAGATTGCTTTTCACCCAAGAAGGACTCCTTTCAAGTTAATCACTTTAAAAACAGAGATGAGCCCTGACCGGTTTGGCTCAGTGGATAGAGCGTCCGTCTGCGAACTGAAGGATCCCAGGTTCGATTCCGGTCAAGGGCGTGTACCTTGGTTGTGGGCACATTCCCAGCAGGGGGTGTGCAGGAGGCAGCTGATGGATGTTGGTCTCTCATCGATGTTTCTAACTCTCTATCCCTCTACCTTCCTCTCTATAAAAAATCAATAAAATATATTTTTAAAAAAATAGAGATGAAAGACTTCATTAGCTTCATTAGTGGACCCCGAGTCTGTCACAGAGAAGGCACTGGGTGGAGCCAGGCTGAGAAGGACAGACAAGGAGGGAGACAGGTGGACCAGTGAGGGGCCCCCGTGGCACAGTGCCAAGGGTGTCTGCCTCCTGGGCACTGACCCTAGTAAACACTGAAGCCACTCTCAACTGGAACTACTGTTGTACTGACCAAAACCCTGGCTTCTGCTTCCCCTCATGTCCCTGACATTCAAATCTCTAGCCTGAACATCAGAACAGAAACGGGGGAAAGAAATGCATGCTATGGAAAGAGAAAAAATAGTCCTGGTTGTTCTCCCTTCCATAATACTACCTCTAGAAATAAGCATGAGCACAAATAGCCAAGGAGACTGCCTGCAAAGCCTGCTGCAAATACAAACACAAACCAGGTTGGAGGTGATAAGAACAGTAGGGAAAACGAAATTTTGCTTGGGAAAGTGGGAACGAGGTTCAGCTCCCACTCTTCCTTCTGGAGGCTCTGATGAGTCAGTTCTGCAGCATCGTACTGGGCGACGAAGGGAGAGAACAAATGATCAAAACCAAAAGGAAAGAAATGTAGAGAGGCAGACAGCTGGGCGGAAAGGCGCTTTCCCTTTCTCCCTTCGTATCTTTAGGGCAATCGGATGTATCCTCTAAGTACGCAATTTTAGTCTCACCAAGATGGCTTCATTTTGATCCAAAGAATTTGGAATGTAGAATTTTGGTACTAATGTTGCCACTTCAGTTAAAGTATTTTGATTATTACTATTAAACCATGAGAAGAGAATGCTTAACAATGGCTATGATCATAGCCACAAATATATAAAGCTGAGTAGGGATTCCCTGAAACAAAAGGTGGGGAGAGGGTACTTAACACAGGACTGGTGTATAAAACAGTACCTTTATTAAGGTGACCAGATTTAAAGCGGTACACCATGGGGAGGGGCTCTTTTTTTTTCTTTTTTTATTATTACTTAAAATATTACAAAGAGTAATCAGGACTTTTTTGAAAACGCCGCAGGACGTGGGACAAACTTAAAAATCAGGACTGTCCCGCCAAAAGTGGGACGTCTGGTCACCTTACCTTAAGTAAACATGTACAGAAAAAAATAATTATCAATTCCAAGCATACAACCCATTCACTGTAATTCTACACTTAAATTTCCTTATGGCTTTCTTAAGGATGTCCCTACCCCTCCCATCCCTATCCCCATTCCTCTCCTGTGAGGGAGAAATATCTCTAAAATGACAGCTGGGTTAATGTGGTGCAGACATATGAACTTGCTAGAACAGCGGTCGCCAACCTTTCGGACCTCGGGGACCACCAGTGATCCGCGGTTCACCGGTTGGCGACTGCTGTGCTAGAACACCTAGGTTCTGGTGCCAGCATAAACACAAGAGTGACGCACAGGACATCTGACTGAAACCCAGGAATCCTGCAGTGGAAAAATGGAAGTTCTCAAGGCATTTCTTTTGTTTATTCTGATGACATTACAAGGTACAGGTTGTATATTAAATACTATAACCATAAATATAACCAACAATGCAAAAAAGGTTGCATTTCAATATATGGGTGTTTATTAGAAAACTCATAATGTTTAGACTTTTAAAAAAATAAGTTTCAGAAGCAATTTTTTGTTGTTGTTAAAGGAGCTCTAATGAGAACTTTACCTCTAAAGTGAATCATGGGGCCCTAACCGGTTTAGCTCAGTGGATAGAGCGTCGGCCTGGGAACTGAAGGGTCCCAGGTTCGATTCCGGTCAGGGGCATGTACCTTGGTTGCGGGTACGTCCCCAGTAGGGGGTGTGCAGGAGGCAGCTGATCGATGCTTCTCTCACATCGATGTTTCTAACTCTCAATCCCTTTCCCTTCCTCTCTGTATGAAATCAATAAAATATATATTTAAAAAAATAAAGTGAATCATGGTTAAAGTTTTAAAATGTCAAATGCCATAAAATAAACACTTCTACATTGAAAGTTTAGTTTCATTAGTTGGATGAATGAATTTGCATTTAAATATGAGTTGTACAATATCAATACAGTAAATCAATACTTCAAAATGTCAATCTCTTAAAGTTATAGTATGAAGGTGTAATAGAAAAAGAAAAGAAATGAATTCACTTAGTTATGCAGTAAGAACCAGGGTACAATCCACAACTCAGTGGCAGTCTGTACCCACGTTTCACATACTAAACTGAACACCGAGAGACTACAGCCTCAGACCAGTCCACGTGATCTCTGACTCATGATTCCTTAAAGTCAAGTAGGTACTAATATTGACATTTCCACACAACCGGTTTCAATTTCTCTTTGGCTTGGTTTTAAATCTGTCCTCTAAAGAAGTGTGCTCTTTTAACATATTACATTATGAATTAAAGTATTCCTAGTATATATCAGGAAAAAGGTTTGACTAAGATGCACAAGAAATTATGAAACTATGTGGCTTTAAAAACCCTCTTAAAGCTCTAGTAAAAGAGATCCAGATTTTCTCTATTGTTTCTATTTCATTGATCGCTGCTCTTATCTTTAGCATTTGCATCCTTCTGTTGCTTGGTTTAATTGGGTCTTGTTTTTTATTCTTAAGGTAAAGCTTAGCTCTTTTATTGAAGACCTTTTCTTTCTTCTCTTAAAATAAGCATTTTAATGGCAAAGATTTCACCATATGTATTACTGTAGCCATATTCCATGAACCTTGATGATTTATTTTTTTAAAGTCCCTTGCAATTTCTTTCATTCATGAGTCATTCAGCAATAAGTTGCTTAATTTCTAAATATGTGGGAAAATTTTCAGGTATCTGTTATAGATTTTGAAATTAATTCTGCTGTGGTGAGAGAATATGATTTGTATGATTTCAGTCCTTTCACATTTATTGATACTTGTTTTATGGCCTGGAATACTGACTTGGTGAATCTTCCATGTTCACTTGAATAGTATATATATTCTGCTGTTGCTGAGAATAACATATAAATATCAATTAAGTCAAATTGGTTGATACTGTTGTTTAAGGCTTCTGTATTCTTAAAAATTTTCTATTCCACTTGTCTATTTGTTCTACCATTGGGAGAGTGTAGGAAATCTCCATCTATAATTATGGATTATCTATTTCACTTTTCAATTCAATTGTTGGTTTATGTAATTTACATCTCTATTATTTTAGAGTACAATATCAATACAGTAAATCAATGTATCTAAATTTTAGATTGTTATGTACTCTTGATGAATTTTTCTCCCATTAATATTTATCTAAAAACTGAATTTAATATAAGTATAGCCACTCTAATGTCCTTTGAATTATTGCCTCATAATTCTATATGTTATTCTTTTTGCCTCTCTGTGTATTTATATTTAAAACTAGGGGCCCGGTGCACAAAAATTTGTGCACTTGGGGGTGGGGGTCCCTCAGCCTGCCTGTGCCCTCTTGCAATCTGGGACACCTCGGGGGAGATGTCCACCTGCTGGCATGCCTGGCCAGCCTGGGTGAGGGGCTGAGGGCCATTTTCAGGCTGCCCACAGCCCCTTCAGGGTTCGTGCACTGGGGGTAGGAGGGCTGATGAGTGCAGGCCTGGATGTTTCCCACTGGAGGGCCCATGATCGCACACGCCTGGTGGGCCCCCACTGCTGAGGGGACACACCTGGCACAGAGCTGGGTGGCGAGCCAGGGGTGGACGCTGGTGCAGAATCCCTTGGTGGGATCCTGCTGCTGAGCGAACACACCCGGGGTGGAGCTGGGAACCGGACTGGCTTCGGATTCTCCGCACTGTGCAGCAGACGCTCCCGCACGTCCTGTGGAGGCCCCCCGGGGGGGGGGGGGGCGGATGAAGGTAGCAGACCCTGGACTGGTGCTCCCACATGCCCCTGAGGAGGCCCCTGGGGCAGTGCCAGGCAGCAGACCCAGGACAGGCACTCCTGGACGCCCCAAGGAGGCCCCCAGGGGGCAAAGTCAGGGAGCAGACCCAGGACAGCTCTCCTGCATGCCCCGCAGAGGCCCCCAGGGAGCAGAGCCAGGCAGCGGACCCAGGACAGCTGCTCCTGGACGCCCCGAAGAGGCCCCTGGGGGGCGGAGCCAGGCAGCGGACCCAGGATGACTGCTCCTGCAAGCCCCATAGAGAACCCACTCTCCCGCAAGCCTGGTGGGGGCCCCTGGGGGACGGAGCCAGGCAGTGGACCCAGGACGGGCACTCCTGGATGCCCCGAGGAGGCCCCAGGCCAGACCCCCTCCCCCCACTGAGCTGACACACCTGGCACAGCTATGCCGGCCGTGGAGGTTCCCAATGCAGAGCCGCCCTGCCAGCCTCCATCTGCTGGGTTAATTTGCATACAGCCGCTCTGATTGGCTGGTGGGCGTGTCCGTGAGCAGAGGCTCAGCCTAGGCAGGCAGTTGCAACAGAAGCCTCTGGTTTGCTCTAGCTCCATGGCTGCCGGCCTCCATCTTGGCTGGGCTAATTTGCATACAGCCACTCTGGTTGGCTGGGAGGCGTGGCTTGGCTGGTGGGCATGGCTTAGGTGTCTCGGGTAACGGCCAATTTGCATATTACTCTTTTATTATATTAGACTAGGGGGCCAGTGCACAAAAATTGTGCACTCGGGGGGTCCTTCAGCCTGGTCTATACCCTCTCCACTTGGGGAACCCTCGGTGCTACTGGCTCCTAACCGCACACCTGCTTGCCAGCCCCAGTGTCAAGGGGGGCTCAGAGCCACTGGGGTACCCGGCACCTTCCAGGCGTGTCCTGTGCTGCTCTGGTCCCCAGCGGCCACAGCGCCCAGACAGTCTCAGAGCCACTGGGGTGCCGGGCACACTCTAGGTGGCCCCAGCACTGAGGCAGGCTCAGAGCCACTGGGGTGTTGGGCACCCTACAGGCGGTCCCAGTGCTGAGGTGGACTCAGAGTCGCTGAGGTGCAGGGCCCCCTCCAGGCCTGTACCGGGCTGCTGAGGGCCCAGCGGTCCAAGCACTGAGGCAGGATCAGAGCCGCTGGGGTGCTGGGCCCCCTCCAGGACTGTCCCACGGTGCTGAGGTCCCAGGGGCACCAGCGGCCCCAGCGCCCCCAGCGCCAAGGCGGGATCAGAGCCACTGGGGTGCCCGGCCCCCTCCAGGCCTGTCCAGCGGTGCTGAGGTCCCAGCGGCCCCAGCGCAGAGGCGGGATCAGAGCTGCTGGGGTGCCCGGCCCCTCCAGGCCTGCCCCGCGGTGCTGAGATCCCAGGGACCCCAGTGCGGAGGCGGGATCAGAGCTGCTGGGGTGCCCGGCCCCCTCCAGGCCTGTCCCATGGTGCTGAGGTCCCAGAGGCCCCAGCGCAGAGGCGGGATCAGAGCTGCTGGGGTGCCTGGCCCTCCAGGCCTGCCCCGCGGTGCTGAGGACCCAGCAGCCCCAGTGTGGAGGTGGGATCAGAGCTGCTGGGGAGCCCGGCCCCTTCAGGCCTGCCCCGCGGTGCTGAGGTCCCAGCGACCCCAGCGCGGAGGCAGGATCAGACCTGCTGGGGTGCCCGGCCCCTCCAGGCCTGTCCCACGGTGCTGTGGTCCCAGTGGCCCCAGCGCGGAGGCGGGATCAGAGCTGCTGGGGTGCCCGGCCCCTCCAGGCCTGCCCCACGGTGCTGAGGTCCCAGGGACCCGAGCGCGGAGGAGGGATCAGAGCCATTGGGGTGCCTGGCCCCCTCCAGGCCTGTCCTAGTACTGCTTCTGACCCACACTGCCCCTCCGCCAGTGACTCACTTGCTGCTGTTTGCTTCTTGGCTGCCAGCCTCCATCTTGGCTGGGTTAATTTGCATATAGCCATTCTGATTGGCTGGTGGGCGTGGCTTAGGCCATCCCGAAGAAACGGTTAATTTTAATATTACGCTTTTATTAGTTAAGATAGGTTTCTTATAGGTAGCATAACTTGGATATTGCCTTTTTATCCAATCTTGCAACCTCTGCCTTTAATAGGGGGTTTGCCATTTCCATATGATGACCTATCAGAATGACTGGGTTTTAGCCTGAACATCTTACTTTTGTTTCCTATATACTATTCCATTTGTTCTTTGTTCCTTTTTTTCTTCCTTGCATACTTTTGAATAAATTGCTATATTCTATGAATCCATTTTGTTTCCACTATTAACTTATAACTATTATTTATTAAAGTTTGCTTTAAGGTCTACAATATATATCTTTAACTTATTAGTCAACTTTCAAACAATATTATACCACTGCAGGTACAGGTACAGAATCTTAGTATAATTCCACTCTCCCAACCCCATATTTTATGCTGTTGTTGTCATGCACTGTACTTGTATAACTATATAATACATCACTATTTTTGTTTTAAACAGTCAATTATCCTTTAATGGCACTAAAATGAAGAAAACACAAATTTTATACTTTCCCACATGTTCACCATTTTTATTCTTTTGTATAGATCTAAATTTCCATCTGATATGATTTCCCTCTGTCTGAAGAACTTCCTCCAGTATTCTAGTAGTATGGGTCTCCTGATGATATTTTCACTCGGCTTTTCTTATTTGTTTAGAAAACATTTTTATTTTGTCTTCATTTTTAAAAGATGTTTTGCTAGATATAGAATTCCAGGTTGGTATTTTTTGTTGTTGTTGAGTACTTTAAAGATGTCATTCCATTGTTTTACATAGTTTCTGATGACAATTCTTCTGTCAATCTTTATTCATCTGTATGTAATACATATTCTCATCTCCCCCACTTAAAAAAAAAACAAAACAACACAACTTTGTAGGAGTCCCATTGGAAAAGACAAATAATTTGTTTCTTCTGTTTATATATTTTTCCTACATTGAGATAATCTTTAAAGATGTTACTACAGAAAACAGTAGTATAAAAGTAATTTCTCTTCTTTAAAAAAGTGTACACTGTATTCTTGTGTGTGTGTGCAAAATTAAAGTCCTGTAAAACCATATAACTACAAACACATTAAAGTGAAATGTGAAAATAAAATTCAAGAGAAACTGGACACATGCTTGATATCTAAATCTTAGAGATGTCCTCTACCAATGTTGTTATCCTATGTGAGGGATGAACAACTGTACTTTTCAGGCTGAGGCGCATATAAGATGGTGGTCCCATAAGATTATAATGGACTAGGGGCTAAGTGCACAAAAATGTATGCACTGGTGGGGAGGTCCCTCAGCCCAGCCTGTGCCCTCTCGCAGTCTGGGACCCCTCGGGGGATGTCCACCTGCTGGCATGCCTGGCTGTTTTCCGGCTGCCCACAGTCCCTTCAGGGTTCGAATCCCTACTAGGGTGCCTGGGCAGCCTGGGTGCGGGGCCGAGGGCCGTTTTCAGGCTGATCACAGCTCTCATTGACCCAACATCCCAGCAATACTGGCTGGAAGCAGGTTTCTGGGGTTTATTTATCTTCTATAATTTATCTTCTATAATTGTTCCTTTAAGCCAAGGCCTAGGCAGGTAACAAAGACTCCTGTTTGCTTCAGTTCCATGGCTTCTATAATTGAAATAATGTTGCCTTAGTAGAGGACCAGCTGGCCTAGGCAGGCAGTTTCCTCCATTGCTGGTGCAATGGAAGCCTCCTGTTTGGTTCAGCTCCGTGGCTTCTATAATTACAACTATGTTGCCTTGAGCAAAGAGAGGCCTAGCCAGCCTAGGCAGACAGTTTCCTCCTGGTGCAACGGAAACCTCCTGTTTAGTCTAGCTCCATGACTGCCAGCCTCCATCTTGGCTGGGTTAATTTGCATACAGCCACTCTGACTGGCTGGTGGGCATGGCTTAGGCATCCTGGAGAAACAGTCAATTTCAATATTACTCTTTTATTAGATTAGATTGTAAGCAAAAAGTGTGTTTACGATATTGGGAAAAGAGATTGGGTATGATGCTGAATTCACTGCGAGCTCGGGGTGGTTTAAGGAGATGAGGAGGCTCGGCAGGGCTGTGCAACTGCCTTGCACCTGCTTGCATGTGTGTGCACCATCTCACTTTCTCTCCTTCTGTTTCTCTTTTATGCTTTTGTTAGTCCTCTCCCACGGATATTTTTTCTATTGCTATTTAGAGAGTAGAAGGTGGGGAAGAAATAGAGAAAGAGAAACAACAATGTGAGAGAGACACATCAGGGATTGAGCCTGCAACTGAGATATGTGCTCTTGACAGGAATCAAACCTCAACCTTCAGTTTGAGGGCCACTGCCCTGAGCGCTGAGCTAACCCATCAGGGCCTCTCTCTTTCTCTTTATCTCTCTTTCCTCCCAGACCTGTTCCTCCCTTTCCTCTCTTTTATTATTTCTTGTCTCAGCTTTATCTGTCTGGATCTCTTTTGACCTCTGCTCTCCTTTCCTCTTCACCTCTCCCTCCTCCTGACATCTCTCTCTCCAAAGGCATCCTTCTCCACAGCCCTCCCCCGACTCCCCAATGTGTGCACATTGTCTTTTACATACTGTACTTTTACTGCAACTTTTCTAGGTTCAGGTATGGTTAGCTACACCAAAGTTCTTCTTCTGTTACAACTGCCGAAGATATGTAGCACACTAACATTCTGTACAGGTTTGCAGCCTTAGAAGCAACAGGCTATATATACCATATAGTGTGGAGTGTGGAGTAGGCCATACCATCTAGGTTTGTGTAAGTGTACTCTATGATATTTGTGCAAAAATGAAATTGCCTAATGATTCATTTAGCAGAACATATCCCCATCATTAAGTGATACATGATTGGACCTTCAAATAAATATTTTGTTCCCTGGCCCCCATCACTGCTCCTTTTAACTCCAATTAAACTTGATTGTTTGATGCTGATCACTGATGCTGATGCTGTGCTCATTTTTTAAAAACATTATTTCTGTCCTTCATTTTGGATATTTTCTATATGCCTGCTGGTTCACTAATGTTTTCTTCTGTAGTGCCTAACATGTATGTGGTTTTTTTTTAATAATTCTTTATTATTGAAAGTATTACATCTGTCCCCCTTTCCCCCACTTACCCGCTCCAGCCCACCCCTGCCCCAGGCCCTCAGCATCCTATTATCTGTGTCCATGGCCCATGCATATATGCATACAAGATCTTTGGTTGATTACCTCCCACCCACCCACCCTCCCCTCTGAGATTCCATACTCTGTTCCATGCTTCCATGTCTCTGGATCCACTCTGTTCATCAGTTTATTTTGTTACTTAGATTTCACATATGAGTGTGATCATGAGATACTTGTCTTTCTCTGACTGAATTATTTCACATAGCATGATATTCTCCAGGTCACTCCATGCTGTCTCAAAGGGTAAGAGATTCTTCTTTTTTACTGCTGCATAATGTCCCATGGTATATATGAACCAAGCTTTTTTATCCACTCATCTACTGATGGGCACTTGGTCTG
The DNA here is from genome assembly GCA_004026665.1 of Murina feae. Taxonomy (NCBI): domain Eukaryota; kingdom Metazoa; phylum Chordata; class Mammalia; order Chiroptera; family Vespertilionidae; genus Murina; species Murina feae. Next base: position 11,539 of record PVJC01010039.1, read on the forward strand.
TTTCCAGATCTTAGCTATTTTAAATTGTGCTGCTATGAACTTAGGGGTGCATACATTCTTTCTGATTGGTGCTTTGGGTTTCTTAGGATATATTCCTAGAAGTCCACCCAGTGTATTTTCACTTTGGATATATTTTTCACCTCTGGAGATTTCATTTGGATCATTTTAAATAGCTTCCATTTCTTTCCTCACTGGAGCCTCTGGTCTATGCTAATTTAGTTATGCTACTAAGATGCCCTTTTAATACAATTCCTCATGTATTATGTCTTTCCACCCCTACTGGTGGGCAAAAGTATTCTCCAGCCCTGGGTGAATTTCCATAATTATTTAGCCTACTGCTTTCTGATGGTTTCCTCTCAGGCATGTGTAGATAAGTACTCAAAGACTAAAAAAGAGTCTTATACAAATCTCTAGAGCTTTGTCCATGTATGGCTTTGTCTCCTAGGTACTCTGTCCCACAAATGTTAGCTACTTTGCCTCACCAAACACCAATCTCTGTGTCCTCAACTTAGCTAGAACTCTGGGCTTTCCTTTGATTCCCCCTCTATTTTGTTGGGGCCTGGAAACTCCCATTAGGTAGGAAGCAAGAGCAGTCTTAAGACTCATATTGTTTGTATTCCTTCTTTCAGTACCTGTTGTTCAATGTTTGACTACTGTTTCACATACTTTTCCTGGTTTGCTATTTATTTAAGATGGGAAGGTGTATCTATTTCCTCCATGGTAGCCAAAAGTGCAAGTTCAGATTATATTCTTGTTTCTAAAACTAATCTTTTATGTGAGCTTGAACCTTTGATTTCTCTAGGCTTCAGTTTCTATCTGTATAAAATAATGTTAACTTACTCAGCAATTCTCAATGTCCCGGATATAGGCTGAACTGCTTTAGAATTCCTTTGTCACTGTGCTCTACACACACATCCCTCCCAGCAAAGTGTTACATTAACACTGTTGTATTCAGTAGCTTGTACACTAGGATCTTTGTAACTGGTGATTTCATTTGTCATTTAATGTAGTGGGCGTTTCTTATTTTTGAATAACAATCTTGAATCTATGTGAACCATATGGAACTGTCCCTATCCCCAGGGGAGAGTATGTGACCTAGATCTAAGCCAATAAGCACATTCTGTTCTCCTGAAACTAGAACTACTGATTCAGAGAAAGAAATCCTATATAATAAAAGGATAATATGCAAATCAACCAAAAGGCAGAATGACTGGTCACTATGACGTGCAATGACCACCAGGGGGCAGGCGCTCAGCGCAGGAGCTTCCCCCTGGTGGTCAGTGTGCTCCCACAGTGGGGGGGAAGGGTGCCACTCAGCCAGAAGCTGGGCTGGTGAGCGCAGCGGTGGTGGCAGGAGCCTCTCCTGCCTTCTGGACTGCAGGAGGACACAGGCCAGGTTGAGTGACTCCCCCCAAAATCATGTGCTGGGCCTCTAGTATAAGATAATTAAGTGAATGCCTGCCAGGCCCAGACTCTGCTTAAACAGTATCTTATTGCAGCAGACTAGCATCTGGGGTATACAGGCTGGAATCTCTACCAGCATCTTGTCAGCAGTAGGAGCCTAAAAATGGACACAGAATTCTGTTGGCATTATTAAGCTTCTGGGTTAACTAACACCAGACTTTTCCTATAACTTCCCTTTTGCCTCAGGAGCAAGGGTTTGGCTTTCCAGCACTTGAAATGTAAAGTCTCCTATCTATTTCATCAAATGGTAAATATCAGTCCTGGGTTCCAAATGGAAGATTTACACAAACACACTGAAGCAATGTCATACACTTTTGGAGAAATGAGCTGTAATAACACCCATCAAAGCAAAATCACATGCTTCCTAGAGAAGGACCTTCTCTTTATGAACAAGGGCACTCTCCAAGCTTGTGAGGCAGAGCTGAAGCAGTGATTAGGGTGTGGCACATGCAAGAGCTGGAACTCCAAAGGGAGTTCTACAAAAGAGAAGGAGTGAGCCTGATGTTTAGGCCTGATTTGGGTAAATCAATTCACACCAACAGCCAAAATATCATTTTTAATGCAACAGACTGTAGGATATCACCTAACATCACAAGAAGCCCCTCATTCCCATGACCTAAAAGTGGATATGTTATTTTCTTTTTAGTTTTCACATTTGGATAACACTTTTAAAAAATACACCCAAGTTCTATTTTTGCTCCTTAAAGAATATAAAATAGAAAAAATAAGCAGTTGACTATGTTATCCAGAAGTGCGACACTACTGGGCTATCTCCCCTTCCTTTTCTAGCTTTCCTACTTTGTAACCAGGAGAATCTTAAGATAATTTAAGAAGAGTACACCTGGGAAAGAAAACTACTGGTGTTTATCAGAAAAATAATTTGCGGTGGTTTTCCCAGATAGCATCGTTACTGTGGTAAAATATTTAAGAAAAAACCAATATTTGCATATATTCTCTTTAATACAGACTTATATTCCACTTCCTTTTTGAATAAGATCTCTCTCTTCTCTCTGCTCTTTGGGCTCTTTGATGAAGGCGATGATATTTTTGTGTCATGTACTATTATATACAAATAATGAATGCTGACTAATGATAAGTATACTGAGATAACACGGAACTTGGCAATATAGATAATAACTGAGGTAAGATATTATGACATGTATATATTTTTTAGGCACATGGTTTGGCAATCTTATTGAAGTTACAGTAGGCTTCACTCCTAAGTGAAGACTCTTCGTCCACTGAGGAATTTTGACATAGCGGGTCACAAAGACAATGAAGTATGACAGTATAATTTGTCAATTAAGGTTTTGAAAAACAAAGATATGAAATATTACATATGCATCTCTCCCATTAATTTACAGAATAAGCAGGATAGAATCAAGACGTACTCTTCAGTTAAATCTGGAAGGGGAGAATAGATATGTGATACAACTATAAAAGTACAACATGTCCCAAATGTAAGAAAATAAGACCAATCCTTGAGGGTTAGATTATTGTGTGGGCACAAAAACTAAAGTGTTAAAAGAACAGAATTTTGGAATAAGTGACTTTCTGAAGTTGTGTGTCCTTCTTAAGGTGTTTAAAAGTAGCAACCCTATATCTTAATTTCAAAGGCTGGCCTCGGATTTGTTCTTTGTTGTTGTTTTTTTGTAATACTAGAGAGAGAGGAAGGGAGAGAGAGATAGAAACATTGATCAGTTGCCTCCTGCACACTTCCTGTCGGGGATGGAGTCCGAAAGCTGGGCATGTGCCCTGACCGGGAATTGAACCGGTGATATCCTGGTGCAGGCTTGTTTTTGATTATTTGGTTTTTAATTACATAAAAGAAATAGTACACATAATATGTTTTACTACTAGCAACCTAGTGAGAAAGACAAATTTGTGAATCTCTCGACAAATTTGTGAATCTCTCCCCAAATTTAAACCACTTGATAATTTTTTTAGTTTGTTTTTTAATTCCACAAAAGGAATAGGACACTCAGTAAATTCCACTAACAGCCTCCAAGTAAAGAAAAACAATCGCTCTCCAAAATTGTAAAGCAACAAAAGCAAAAACAGACATGCGGGCTCCATGTAATGATACATTTTCTGCAAAGGAAACCATCAGCAGCATTAACAGCAACCCACTGCTGGGTCACAGGAACTTCCATACTGTTTCATAACTGCTATTCCAATTTACATCTGCTCCAGCGGTATTCAAGGGCTCCCTTTCTCCACATCCTCATCAGCACTTGGTATTTTTTGGGGGGGTCTTTTTTTAAATAGCCATTCTAACAGGTTGATTAGTGATATTGAGCATCTGTTGGCCATGGTATAATCTTATTTTGAGAAATGTCTATCCATGTCCTTTACCCACTTTAAAATTGGATAATTTGGTTTTTGCTACTGAGTTATATGAGTTCCTTATATATTTTGGACATAAACCCCTTCCCTTATTAGATATATGGTTTGCCTACATTTTCTCCTATTCCATAAGTTTCCTTTTCACTCTGCAGTTTCTTTTGCTGTGCAGAAGCTTTTCAGTTTGATATAGTCACACTTGTCCTTTTTGCTGTTGTTGCTTTGTGCTTTGGTGTCATCCAAAAACCCACTGCTCAGACCAATGTCAAGAAGCTTTCTTCCTGATGGGAGAGGGCTGGAAGAGGTTAATGGGGGTGGGGAGGGGGGGAGGACCTATGTAATACTTTTAACAATAAAGATGAAAAAAAAAAAAAAAGCTTGCTTTCTGTTTTCTTTCTTTTTTGTTCCAGGGCTTATATTTAAGTGTTTAACCCAATTTTGAACTGATTTTTTGTACATGTTGTGAGATAAGGGACCAATTTCATTATTCTACATGTGGATATCCAGTTTTCCCAATGTCACTAATTGAGGAGACTATTGTCCCCATTTACTATTTTTGGCAATCTTGCTGAAGATGAGTTGACTGTAGATGCATGGACTTTTTTCTGGGCTTCTGTTCTGTTCCATTGGTCTATATGTCTGCTTTAACACTGTTTTAATTACTATACCTTTGTAATATATTTTGAAATTAGAAAGCGTGATGTCTCTAGCTTTGTTCTTCTTGCTTAAGATTGTTTTGGCTATTTGGGGTCTTTTGTGATTCCATATGAATTTTAGGATTGTCTTTTCTATTTCTGTAAAGAATGTCATTGGGATTTTGACAAAAATTGCATTGAATCTGTAGATCACTTTGGCTATAGTACCATATTAATTATTCCAATCCACAAAATCATGGGTTTTTCTTGAGTTAAGTATAGCATCTTAAAATTCTCTAGTCCCATAAAATGTCTATGAATAAGTGTAAGCAACTATGTACCAACCAACAAGAAACTTGTGACATGTTTCTTCTTGGATCATTAATGGCAGGCAGTAACCCTTCCAATGATCTTCACCATCTAGGTTTGCACCCAAGGTGTTATAGCCAGTTCCCCAGCCAAAATTACAAACCATAAGGATAGACAGGGCCGAGGGCCACGATGCTGCGGGGTAGCATGGAGACCTGGATGAAAGACCATTTCAGCGTCTCTGTGGTCTCCCCAGCAGCAGGGGCAGAAGTAAAAAGCAGACTAGTGTGTGTTCATTATTTTTGGCTATCACACATCTGCTAAGTATCCTATCAGATAGCAACAGAAGCACAATGCCCACAGAGACTTTACAGATGATCTTATCCAGTTCCCTAACTCTCTCTCAATCAGCCTTCTACAAGTCTGACTGCTCTAGGCAGAAATTATTTTTACCTTTTCTTGCAAGATACCCACATTACGAATCACGAATAGTGCATGTGTACACGTACACGCACACACACAACTACTGGGAGGAAAACATCATTCCTTTGAAATGTTAATGTGGGGCACTCATGTTTATGTACATAGAAGCAATGATGAGTGGTCTTATTGATGAAGCTTAACAATGAGACATTCCAGGTTGCCTTTTCCTTTTTGTCATATTACATTTAACTCATTTTATATGACTCTTAATTCAAAACAATATTGAAATTTCTAAGCACTTAAAATATGAACACAGATACTCTCATCAAATATAAGATAACATGATATTTGGGGTTTTATTTCATTTAAAAAATTCACATGAATTTGATTTTTTTTAAAGCCCATTTATAACAACACAAATCTTAAGATTAGAAGAATCTACTTTTGTTTTGAAACTTCCAGCTGCTATGAGAAGTGGTTTCAAAATTAACCACCACCACCATCATCAAGGTCCCCCATGTTATGTCATTCATTTAATGGATGCTTCTAGAGCATAGATAAGGCATTTTACTAGATGTGGGGGACAGGTGAAGGAAGATTTCACTGACTGCTAATAAAACTAGTTTTTTAAAATATTCTTTCACATGTCGTTTATTCTGATTCTTTTTAAAAATCAATATTAAAAATTGGTTTCTATATGGACCTTCATACAATTTTAATAATGGAAGAGATAACATATTAACAAATCAAATGCTTCTCATTATAACTGAATCAGAATTTTCAAGGTATAAAAAAACTTATAGATCACATAATTTAACTCCAAATTTCATGCTACATCGAGTTATTTATTTGTTGGTTCATTTTGTAATAATTCTCAAATGTGAACCAAGTGAAAACTGTAGGCCTCGCATGTGTCTGTATCCTCAGAAGAAAAGTCCACTCTGAGCAGGAGTGCTGGCCATCCCTGCCCTTGAGTTTACCGAGCTGCACAATGTCTGGTCTTGGGCCAGGATTGATGGGTTCACTGCTATTGCTTTATCCCAGTGGTCTTGAGTCAGTAATTTTACTAAATATTACAAGGTTCTAGAGTGGATAGAGTGTCAGCTTGAGGACTGAAGGGTCCCAGTCAAGGGCACATGCCCAAGTTGCAGGCTTGATCCCCAGTAGGGGGCATGCAGGAGGCAGCCTATCAATGACTATCATCATTGATGTTTCTATCCCTCCCTTCCTCTCTAAAATAAATATTACATGGTTCATGTTAGAGTGTTTTAATTGCAGTATCAATTCACACTTCAGGATTCACTGCTTGCATATCATCTGGGCAACATTCAACTTATTATGTTACAATCTAACTTATATACAGAATGCAAGTATCTGAAATTCTAAAACCAACCAGTCACCACTTCCAGACTATCTTCAAGATTTTTAAGTGTCTACTCACTAAAGTTCTTCATGCTGTTTACTTTTTAATTGTTTAAATTGCTTAAGTAGCCAGGTTTCTGGTGGAGTTGTAATCATATGCAATCTTGATTTTATTTTAGAACTATCTGAATTAAACACACCAAGCATAGAATACTTTAATTTGGAAGGAGTAAAAGAAATACACAGGATTTCACTGTATTCTGTGGTGCAGGAAAATGTAACTGCTCTTATATAACTAACACTGCCTGAGCGCTAAGAAGGAAACAAGAACTGTCTTTAGCCCCCACAATCATGCCAGAGTTCTCAACTGCATCATGACCGCTATAACTGAGCAAGAAAAAAACAGTCTTGGTATGGATTTAGGGGTAATTTGTAATAACAAAAATAGTGATTACCATGTGCCTACATACCTAGCACTTTTTCTGATGCAGAATCAGAGGCTTAGAGGGATGAAGCCATGGCCAAGGTCATACAAATAATGAGCAAGCTCCTGAGGGCAAGGGCTGGGATGTAGCTATCATTCTATGCAGAGAGCCTCCTATGGGGGTACACTCACTGCTGGTGGGGTGCCTGTGTCTTACTTTTAATGTCAGAAGTGTTTTGTTTAGTTTAAAGTCTGCTTCAGAAATTAGCTTGCTCTCTCGTTCTTGTGTTAGGATGGGGGCAATTGTTATGAGAGATGGATCCAGGAGACAATTAAATTTATTTTCTAAAGTTATATTGGCATCTTGTAGATTAATCATTTTTTTTAAGTGGTACATTTATTTTTTAAATGATGACCCTCCCCCAAAAGAGATAATGATCTTTCTTGTGATCAATTCTTTGTCAAATCCTTAAGTAACAATAAGGGGGCAAAAAAGACCATGTTACATAACACAGGAAAATGGGAAGTGTTCCTGTTTTGTTTCTATTCCCTTTTTTAAAAAAACAAACACCTGTCTGGAGTTAGGCCCAGATGATTTTTTTTTTTTTAAATTTCACCAAAGGTATAAGACACTCTTGGCTTCACTCTCTGAAATAAGGTTTGGCAGCTGTTCACCACAGAGCATTACATAACAAGGCAGTTCAAGAAGTAAAAAAGAAAAACCACATTGAAACGAGGCTTTGGTGAGTGGGCTTGCAGTGAGGCAGAATACACTTTACCAGCACAGGGAACAGTCAATGGCAAGGCCGCGTGAACAATTATTATGTAAATGCTCAGGGTTTTTCCCACAATAAATCTCTGCACTGTATACACTTACATATCACAGCAGTGACCTTCTAAGTGAACGTTTGTGTGGGAGAGAACTGCTGCCAGAGTCTGAATTCTTTTGGTGATATTCTTCGAAGCCAAGTATGACCCCCCCCCCCCCCCCCCCGCGCCACCTCCACACACACACTCTTCAATAATGCACCCTACAGAAACACTTTTAAATAACAAAGAGTAATTTCAACAGAAAGTCAAGTTCTGAGACTGCTGACCTTATCAGCAGCTCTAAAAACTATGTAATGCAACTCACTATTTAACACAACCTCTTTCCTGGGCATGGTTTTTTTAAACAGTATGTTCAAGCTGCTTTTAATTTCTTAGGTCCAGAGAAGAAAGCAGGCTTCTGCTTTTTTTTTTTTTTTAAAGACAAATATCTTTAAAACAGTTTGAGTACCAAGGTAAGAGTCTCAGAGTCAGCACTTTCTGGCTGTACAAAATTTCCTCATTAAAGCCATGTACTAAATTAAAATAGAGAAATTACTGGAAATGCAACCAAAATATAGAGAATATTTGCTTGCTTATGCAAATCCTTGTAAAGACCTACTCTTTGTCTTTAACCAATACTGATAGAAAGCATCTACAATGAACTTGACTTAGCACTAAAATGGTTCCTTAATAGGTCAATCTGTTCCTACTGAACACACCAGAGGGCACATCTTTGGAAATACTGTATATTTTTAAATTTCAGCTATTTCTAAATAGTATGCTTTGTTTCCTGCTGAAGAACTATTGTCATTTAGGTCCCTAAGAATGAGAAACACATAAACTTTGTATTTGCAAAACTTATTTGGGATCATTTTCCTGATAAACATCCTGTAAGACCAAGTACTATATCATGCAAGAAGAAACTGAGGCCTAGTAACCTGTAAGTGCTATTTAGGTTCATAAATGGAAGATGTGGTTGAGACCTGATACACATATTAAATGGTCTCAGTTTCAAAAATTTTAAATCAAAGATACTGGCTGAAAGGCAAAGCCTTAAGATCAAAGGAGAAGAAAACGTTATTTGGTTTATCTTGAAATATTAGCAATCTTTACATATCCCATACATTCTGAATTTATCCTGTATCCCCAAATGATCTGAATATCATAAAAGTCTATTCCTCACTATGAAAAAACCCCCCAGCATATTGGGAGTTTTGTATTTAGCATTTAAGTAAAATAAATGCTGCTGCTATAAATCAAGATGAATGGCAAATTTGGAATAAAGTTTCTAACTACAGATCATGGTGCATTATATCTGCTGAATAAATTAATAAACAAATGGAAGAATGGGGTTTCCAGCTTTATCATCTTTTGAAACCATACACTCTCAACATCAAAATTATGACTTTTTCCAAACCCAAAAATATTTATGTCTCAAGAACTTCCGCTTAAAGTTGTTTAACTACTGGGAAGTTACTATAGAAATGCCAGTGCATCCATCCAGCCATTACGTGTAACGGGGTCTCATGCATGGCCTCACATTATATGTCCTTTAAATTAGGTTGCAAAGGATTGAACTTCAAGTCCTTATGTCATGCTATCAGTACAGGCAAGATCTTCCCGCAGCTTGAATCATACACATCATTTTGATGGAAGATGATTAAAGTATAGTTGGTAAAACACATTAACAATAATTTAGACCTACACATACACAAGGTGAAAAAGCAAATACTCAGAAACTGAAGAGAAGCTGCTCATGTCAGCAGCATCAACATTCCCATGCTGGTCAGTCTCCTTTCATCACGGCCAATTAACTAACGGAGGAGAAAGACAGAAACTATGGGAAATGCAGACCATCTGCTCAATCCAGATGCAACAGCACATGACTTTTATAGCCAAAGCTTTTTACCACAGATGAACAGAGATAAGATCTAATCCTCTCACAGAAAACCCCAAAAAAGATAGACATAATTGCATCACAAATAAAAATAACATTAAAATCATTAAATGAGACCTTTCAAATATCAGTCAATACTTTTACCACTGAAACACACAGATCAAACAGAATACTATATCAGCATTAGAGAAAGTGGGGTTGGATTCTATTAGCTTTTTCTCTGTTTAAAAGCATGCTTAACACATCTTCATTCCTTAACTAGCAAGAACGTTTTAGTTCAGTCATCCTAGTGTTAAAAAACACAGCAGATATTCCTTTAATATTGTGTATTTCAAATAACGTGCATTTTCTTTCTTATAAGAAAAGGTAAAAAAAATATTCTTACCTTGAAATTGTGAACCTTTTCATATTTTGGAATTTGTTCGTTTTCTTTCAGAGTTGCTCTTCTAACAAGTGATGTCAGCTGTGAATAAGCAAAGAGTTTCAGAGGTTGCCAGATTGTCACAGACGACTTTGGAGAACCCAGTTTCCTTCCCAAGGCTGCTATCAATAAATCTTGCTGACGGCCCTCTTGTTTTGATTTTCGAGCTGCAGCTCTGTTAGTTTTCCTGCCCGACCAAGACTCTTTGGATGGCATTTTTGGAATTCACAGGAAAGAAATAAAACCTATAGTAATCTATGTCTGTCGATGAACTCTATTCAGCTAACAAATGAGCATTCTGCCAGCAAGCACAGAACCCTAACCTACAGAGAGCTGCAGGGAAACATCACAGAGAGGTGGAGGAGGATGATGAAGCACTTCTTAAAAAGAGGTCGACTAACCAGAAAAATTCTTCTTTCTTTTTTTTTTTTTTAAAGAGCTCTATATTTAAGCTTCTGAAAACTTGAGTCTGAACAGAGAGAGTCGATGCTAACATTCAACATCTCCCTGTCCCTTTTAAAAAGCCATCCAATTTTGACAAATGGTACATTTCTAAAAGCTTTCTTCCCTGCTGAATATATTAACGTCCATTCTGAATGAAAGATGCCTACATACTGCCTGCAATCAGTTTCTAGAAACAGATACTCTGTGCAACCCTGCACAGAGGGTGGGGGGTGGGGAGGGATTTGACAAGGAAGGCTGGATTAGACTGGTCACCGTAAGAAAGGAGATAACCAATGAAAATCGAGCAACAGTATTTAAGTTTTGTATTCTTCAACTCACTGTGTTTCTCCCTCCTCTCATGTAAGATTTTCTTGCTTGCTCAATGAAAAAAAAAAAAGGCAACAAAAAATCCACAGTGGGAAGACAATGAGCAATGACTGAGTCATGCCTCATTACAAAATGGAATATATTGTTACCTATTCAAAGCAAAAGAAAATTAACACGCAGCAACCAGGTTCTAAAAAGAATGCACCATTGCCAGATAAATGCTTTCCATATCCTTCTTTGTGCATAGAGACTGAGGTTAACTAAAACCAAATTTTACTGAAGATGAGAAAAAGCTGACAAATATTTTGATAAAAAAGGAGTTTAACTAGGTATCATATTATTTTCATGTAAAACGAGGAGCATGCATATAATACTGTTAGCGCCCTGAAGTGGTGAGTTTTGTTTCCCTACTATGAGTGCTTCTGTTGTTGGTCTACGCTTAAAATAGATCTAACCATATTTTTATCTGTAGTCTCAGCATTCATTAGTCAAAGAACCTGAGGCCAGGTCACAATGGGATGTAGTGACACTGGGCTTACAGGAAGGACCCTTGAATGTTTGCTGATGTAGAACTGGGGGTGCTCATGGACTGGAAGAATTAATATTGTTAAAATGCCCATACTACCCAAAGCAATTTATAGATTCAATTCAATCCCTATCAAAATACCAATGGCATTTTTCACAGAACTAGAACAATCAATCCTAATATTTATATGGATTATAAATTGACCATGAATAGCCAAAGCAATCTTGAGAAAAAAGAACAAAATTGGAGGTAACATGCTCCCTGATTTCAATCTATACTACAAAGCTATAGTAATCAAAGCAGTATGATACTGATACAAAAACAGACATATAGGTCAATGAAATGGAATAGAGAGTCTAGAAATAAATCCATGCTTATAATCTGTAACAAAGGGGGCAAGAATATACAATGGGGAAAAGACAGACTCTTCAATAAATGGTGCTGGAAAACTGGACAGATCATGCAAAAAGAAAAAGAAATTAGGCCAGGGAAGAACCAAGATGGCAGCATAGGTAAACACCTGTACTTGCTGCCTCCCACAACCACATCAAAATTACAACTAAATACAAAAGAACTATCATCCAGAACCATGGGAAAGCTGGCTGAATGGAAGTGCCACAACTAGAGACGTAAAGAAGGAAGCGCATTGAGACTGGTAGGAGGTGTGGAAAGGGGTTGGCACCCAGGTGTGCTGCGTTTTTAATCGGGAAGGAGATACAAGCTCCTGCCTGATCTGAGCTCCAGCGCTGGGTGAGACTTTGGGGGACCCAGACACATACAGGGAGAAACTGGACTATCTGGCATTGGGGCAGGAACACAGAGGCAGCTTTCTTCCAGACAGAGGTGCCCACATCAATCATTGTTCTTGCACTGGGACCTCTCCAGCACAGGGCTGACTGGCAGCCATTGTTTTTGCTCCACCCTGGAGATTCCCTAAGGCCCCACCCAAGCTGTGTGCAGCGGATTTTGCATATGAATGACCTGTCCTTCCTTAGCCTATAACTTGTCAAACTGCAGCTGGGTCAGGGAGCCCCAAAGCTATCTAAAGAAGGCCCAAGGCTAGCAGCCTGCTGGGCTTCATCTGGCCTTGTCTGGGCACTTCCAAACTCCACACAAAGAGGATGAATCTGCTGATCTTTCTGTAGCTCCTGCTGGGTAGTCCCAGGCAGTGGCTGACTTTGCACCTTCTTGGAAAGCCAAGAGCCAGTGTACCCAGTGGTCAGTGTGAGACCATACCAAATTATAACTCTTCAAATCCATAAGTGACATTCAAGGGCCAGACTCAGTGGGCACCAAAGCCCCACTGAAGCAAGTCCTGCCCATAAGGGTGTCTCCTGCACAGCAGCTCTTCCACTGTAGACACAGCTGATCCTCACAGCTAGTTGGCCTAGAGGTCAATTCCTCCCAGTGATATCAACAGCACTCAAGCTCAACTACAACAAGACTGCACACAGCCAACAAAGAGATGCACCAAGAGTGTCTGCCTCAGTTGACTGGGGAGGCTGAGCCACCTATAGGTCACATACTACACAAGAGCACTCTATCAATTCAAGGAAACTTAGAAGTTACCCAATACATAGAAACAAACACAGGGAAGCAGTCAAAATGTGGAGATAAACATGTCACAAATGAAAGAAATAGAAGAAAGCAAACTACTAGATATAGATTCAAAACCACAGTTATAAGGTTACTCAAGAATCTTCTAGAAAGCTCAGAGGAATTTAGTGAGACCTTCAAGAATCTTAGTGAGAATGCAAAAAAAAAAAAAAAAGAAGAAGAAAAAAAAGGAAAAGGAACAGTCAGAAATTAAGTATACCCTAACTGAAATAAAGAATAATATACAGCGATTCAACAGCAGACTAGAGGATCCTAAGAATTAAGTCAAAGATTTGAAATACAAGGAAGCAATAAACATCCAACTGGAAAAGAAAAAAGAAAAAAGAAAAAAGAATCCAAAAATATGAAGATAGTGTAAGGAGCCTCTGGGACAACTTCAAGCATACCAATGTCCGAATTATGGGGGTGCCAGAAGAAAAGAGAGAGCAAGATATTGAAAACTTATTTGAAGAAATAATGATAGAAAACTTCTCCTACCTGGTGAAAGAAATAGACTTACAAGTCCAGGAAGCACAGAGAACCCCAAACAAAAGGAATCCAAGGAGGACCACACCAAGACACATCATAATTAAAATGCCAAGGGCAAAATACAAAGAATCTTAAAAGCAGCAAGAGAAAAACAGTTACCTACAACTGTCAACTGATTTCTCAACAGAAACTATGCAGGCCAGAAGGGAGTGGCAAGAAATATTCAAAGTGATGAATAGCAAGACCCTACAACCAAGATTACTCTCCCCAGCAAAGCTAGCATTTAGAATTGAAGGTTAGATAAAAAGCTTCACAGACAAGAAAAAGCTAAAGGAGTTCATCACCACCAAACCAGTATTATATGAAATGCTGAAGGGTATTCTTTAAGAAGAGAAAGAAGAATAAAAAGGTATAGATAAAAAACGTTATGAACAACAAAGTGACAATACATATCAATAAGTGAATCTAAAAATCAAATGAAGAAAAAATCTGATGAACAGAATAAACTGGTGAATATAATAGAATCAGGGGCATAGAAATGGAGAGAACTGACAATTCTTGGGGGGAAGGGGGTGTGAGGGGTGTGGGAAGAGATGGGATAAAGATCTTATATGCATGTATGCAATACCTATGGGCGTGGATAGTAGGGTGCCAAGGACCTGGGGTGGGGTGGGAACTAGGTGAAGGGGAGCTATGGGGGGAGAAAAAGAGGAACATCTGTAATAATCTGAACAATAAAGATTTTAAAAAGAAAGAAAGAAATTAGGCCACTATATACAAATATAAACTCAAAATGAATTAAAGATTTAAATGCAAGACCTGAAACCATAAAACTCTTATTTAAAAACACACACAAAAAACAAACAAACAAAAAAAACAGGCAGCAAACTCTTTGACACTGGTCTTAGTGATATTTTTTTAATATACTTTTATTGATTTCAGAAAGGAAGGGAGAGAGAGATAGAAACATCAATGATGAGAGAGAATCATTGATAGGCTGCCTCCTGCATGCTCCACACTGTGCATCAAGCCCACAACCCAGGCATGTGCCTTTGACTGGAACCAAAGCCGCAGGCCAGCGCTCCATCCACTGAGCCAAACCACAGTGAGGGCAGTGATATTTTTTTAATGTCTCCTCAGGCCAAGCTAACAAAAACAAAAATAAATGACACTACATCTGACTAAAAAGCTATTTATTATACAGTGAAAGAAACCATCAATAGGACGAAAAGGCAACCTGCTGAATGAGAGAAGGTATTTGCAAACGGATCTCTGTTATGGGTTTAATATCCAAAATATATTTTAAAATCTATAAAACTCAATATAAAAAAACTAATGCCATTAAAAATGGGTAGGGGACCTGAACAGACATTTCAAGACAAACAGATGGCCACGAGACACATGAAAAGATGTTCAATGGGAAACAACAAACAGGAAAATGCAAATCAAAACTGCAATGAGATATCACCTCACACCTGTCAAAACGGCTGTTATCAAAAGACAACAAATAAGTATTTGCAAGGATGTGGAGAAAAGGGAACTCTTGTGCACTATTGGTGGGATTGTAAACTAGTGCAACCACTACAGAAAACAGTGTGTAGATTTCTGAAAACATTAGAAATAAGACTAATGTTCTACCCAGCCATTCTACTTCTGGGTAGTTATCTGAAGAAAACGAAAATAATAATTAAAAAGACAATATGTTCTCCTATGTTTATTGCAGAATTGTTTAAAATAGCCCAAATCTGGAAGCAACCTAGGTATCTACTGATAGATAAGTGGATAAAGAAAATTTGGGGGGCGGGGAGGGAATAGGGTGTCCCCTCAAAAAAATATATACACACTTTAACAGGTGATAGCTCAACTGATGTTTCTTTGTCTTCAGATTTAACCAACTGCAATTAATAATTATTCAAAGTGTGTGTATACATTTTTTGGGACACCCTGTATCTGTCTATGTATATGTATGATGGAATACTGCTGAACCATAAAAAAGAATGTATTGTGCCATTTGTGACAACGTGGATGGACTTAAAGAGTATTATGTTAAGTGAAGTCAAACAGACAAGTCAAATACTGTATGATTTCACTTATATGTGGGATCTAAACAAAAAACAAAAAACAAATAAATAAGACAAAACAGAAACAAAGTCATAGATACAGAGAAGAATCTGATGGTTGCCAAAGGTGAGATAGTGGGCAGAAAAGGGGAAGGGGATTAGGAAGTATAAACTTTCAGGTATAAAATATCATGAGGCTATAACGTACAGCACAGGGAATATAGTCAATAACAAGTATGGGGACAGATGGCTACTAGATGCATTGTGATGATCACTTCATAAGGTACTAGTATATAAATGTTGAATCACTGTTGTATATCTGAAACTAATATAAAATTGTATGTCAAGTATAATTAAAATTTATTTATTTAATAAATTAAAACTAAATCATTAAAAATAGCTTTTTAGGAAACAATTTTTTTTTAATAAAGAAAGGGGGAAGGTAGCTAGGTAATAAGGCCACCTCCATTTAATAGAAAAATCTACACTAAGGTGCTACAAGAAGCTTGTTTTTCATACCGGTTCCCTAAACATCTCCCATCTGTTTCCTCATACTATGTAATTAAATTTAACCCATTATGATTCTAATAATCACTGTATTTAGAAAAGCTAAAACTCTACATTTAAATGAATTCAGTCCATTTGCTTAATGTAAACAATTTACCTCAAATTCCATAATCTGTAGAAGTTATGTGCCCAAGGGGTCCTGAAACCATGCCAAATACCGCATATACTGAATGAATTATTTTCTCAACATCCCCCCAATTTTTTTTATTTACTTGAGTCTATCTAGTCCCTTCTTTTAAAATGGTTTATTCTGTTAAAAACATTTCTAAATAACTAAAGGCAGAGATTAATATTTATATCTGCAGATATTTCATTTCCATAAATTTATACTCTTATGTAATTAATAAGAGACAAAAAGTGCTCCTGTTCCAAGAGGAAATACAATGGAAAAAGTTTTCCTTGCCTAACCTAAATTACCCTTCAGCTTGGACCTAGATGCTCATGTGATGACTAAAAATATAAAGGCCAACGGATTCTTTGGTCATGCACAACCTAAAGCGGAGTTACCTGATTCCCAGTAGACACCAGATAAAAACAGATTCCAAAGGCCATGTTAACAGTAATTTTTCCCCTCATTTTTTCCCTACAGTGTTTAACACAACATTTAAACTACAAAGAAAACAATCATTCATATGATCAGGTAGCTTTCTTTCTTTTTTTTTTTTCCTTCCTATTTCTGATCTAGGGTCCCAGTATTTCAGCTGTGAGAAACTGAAAGCACACAAATATTAGTGGTAGTCATCCAGAAAATTCATGGGGGGTAAAAGTGAACATTTGTCATTGAGAGGCAAAGTCTACTGTAGGCTCTGCTGAGTCACACTGTCCTTCCGGAACACCTTTTCTACCTAATCAAGAAATACTGGATTAACTACAACTTGGGCAGCTACAGAGGGTAGTAAGGAGATAAAGAGCAACTTCAGAAAAAGTGCTTAGCTACCCTCAAATGGCTGGGGTTTGGTCACCATTTTATGCCTTCAATAACTGCAACTGCTTTCTGCATTAATTTTTGCTGAAGAGCTCTCAAATCAATCGCTAACTCTAAAATTCAGAACCAACATTAATGTTCTGCTGTTCCTGATAAATGTATACCACTCATCCATATATATGTATTAGAGTTATAGTACCTTTTAATTATGGTTATCATTTGATTATTAAGTACTTATGGCCCAGGCACCCAGTTAAACACTTTACATATAGAATCCCATTAAATCTACAGAAAATGCCTCTGAGGTATATACTTTATCCTCATTTTATAGTTGAAAGAACCTTGGCCTACAGAAGTTAACTTCCCAAAACTGCATAGCTAGTAGGCAGTGGACTAGAGCTGGGCTCTTCAACACTATGCTAGCTCCACCCAAATGAGGAACCTGGAGTTTGAGGGTAATTGTTTTCTTCTCTCTGTTCTATTCAAGGTCATCTCTCTAGGTATTTTCTTTTCATATGGTAAATTGGAGCAGATAACAGTGGACGGTAAGAAAAGTGATTGTCACTAAGATCTCTAGATCTCACGTTTAGCACATAGTACATGCAGGAGACAATGCAGCCCTCTAAGCTCCATTCAAATATTCCCTCCTCTAGGAAGGCTTTGATGACTTATACCAATTAGATGTGATCTTCATCAGTGAACCTCAGAGCCCTTCACTTGTACATTTATTATGAGACATCACACTCTACCTCCTATCACAGTGAAACTGTGTAGCTATCTATACTAATAATAGAGGAATATGCAAATTTTCCAGGATGCTGTCACAGTAACAGTAACTGCATGGGGTGTGGGGTGACCAGGCTGGCAGGGGGGTTAATGAGGGACAACTGAACAACTGAACAGCAGGCTGTGTGGGGCAACCAGGCCTGAAGGGGGGGCAATTGGGGGCAACCAGACCGGCAAGGGGGGCAGTAAGGGACGATCAGGCTGGCAGGGGCAGTTAGGGGTGACCAAGCTGGCAGGGGGGCAATTGGGGGCAACCAGGCCAGCAGAAGGGCAGTTATGGGCAATCAGGCTGGCAGGCAGAGGCAGTTAGGGATGATCAGACTGGCAGGGGCAGCAGTTAGGGGCGATTGGGCAGGCAGACATGTGAGCAGTTAGGAGCCAGCAATCCCAGATTGTGAGAGGGATGTTAGACTGATGGTATAAGCTTGATCCCTAAGATCGGGCCTATACTGGCAGTTGGACATCCCCCAAGGGGTCCCAGATTGGAGAGAGTGCAGGCTGTGCTGAGGGAACCCCGGCCCTGTGCATGAATTTTGTGCACTGGGTATCTAGTTTGTATAGAATTGGGTCTTACATGTCTTACTATAAACCTTCAATCTAGCATAGTAGCTGGCACAAGTAAGGGTTCAATAACTATCTGGTTAAAAGAAAAAAGCATCTATTTTATTGGGAAGCAGTGTGTTATAATAATTAAAAAAAATGGGACTTGAAATCAGACATATTGATGTTTGAATTCTGACCTTGGGAGATTTGCTTGGTGTCCTGGTTACCTCATCTACATATTATGAATAATAATACCTACTAGACGGTTACCGGACCATTTAAAGGGGATGACACATAACAGGGGAAAAGACTGTAGGAAGACAGTGAGCACACACTGAATGACAACATTACAGGGGATGACACATAACAGGGGAAAAGATTGTAGGAAGACAGTG
The DNA here is from genome assembly GCA_004026665.1 of Murina feae. NCBI lineage: Eukaryota > Metazoa > Chordata > Mammalia > Chiroptera > Vespertilionidae > Murina > Murina feae. The sequence continues at coordinate 30,285 of PVJC01010039.1, forward strand.
AGCACACACTGAATGACAGCATTACAGGGCTGCCACACCAAAGATCAGGGGCAGGGTATGCTGTGTGGTGTTAAGACAGGTTTCTGCCCTCCAAGAGTTTGCAGATCAAACAAACTGCTTTTGGTCTACACCATACAAACATGATTAGAAACTCCTGCCCTTCCCTTTATATTATGATCCCTACCAAATTTATCAGATTCTAGTTCTAAGCTTACCTTTTAAAAGGCATATAATGACATGTATGTTAGTTGAGGGAGCAGGGGTGGAGGCGTGGGAAGTGGAAAGGAAAGGAGACTATCTTTGTTAAGAGTTCAGGATCAATGTCTGATGCTTCATATTGTTGTCCTACTTACTAGTCACAACAATTCTGGGACTATGTTGTATAATGGACATTTTATAGATGATGAAACACAAAGTGACAAGGTCACAGTCAGGAAGAGGAGTCTGTGATCTGAATTCCTGTTTTGTTTGTTTGTTTTTTAATCTGCAAAGGCTGGCAGCTGTTTCTGCTACCCTTTAATGAGTAGGAGATAAAACCAAGATGTTTGGGATATAACCCCTCAGATTCTGGTTCTATAAAATAGAAATGGCTAAACTGGGTGGGGGCAGGCACATATCCCACAAAATCATTCTTGCTGTAAACACCATCATGTTTAGCTTTTTATTTTGCCTGGGAATTTTTGGCCTGTCTTAGACCCAACTCTGGCCATCCTTGATAATGACATAGCTCCTGTATGTTCGCCTCAATGACAAAGAAACAGAAGCTCAGAGAGATTAAGTGCTTTGTCCAAAGTCACCTAACTAGTATGTGGTGAGAACAGGATTTGAGCCCTGGGCTACGTGACTTCAAGTTCTGTGTCTTTCCTCTAGATTATTCTGCCTCACACTATCTATTGTCAACATGCAGTATTGAAAGGCTATCATGTGAATACATTTCTGGATCATTTATATCCTAGCAACCCCGCCCTCCCCGCACCCCCCACCTTCAGATCACTAGCTATTTTAGTACTGCTTACATTTGAATTCACAGTATCTTCCAGATTCATCATTGAATCAAAAATTTCCAAATTCATTTAAAGCAAACATTAGAGACTTCTACACAGAACTCTATAAATTCCTTAAATTATATGGAGATAAGTAACTTTTTATGTTGCACAGGAAGCTCTTACATCTTGCCAGGGTTCTAAATTTTTATGCTACTGGCATCAGTCACCTCATAATTCCTAACTCAATCTTCATTACATCGCTCCTCTAGCATTAACTTAATATCCATCTAAACAGATAACAATAAGGCACATCAAGGCATTCATTTCAATGAAGAATAAATTTAAATTACACTACAGACACTACCAAACTGCACAGGTTAACATGTCCCCTTATAAACATAAGACATTTGAAAACAATGCAAACAAAAAATGTACAGCCCTACATTCCTGTTCTCTCAAGTAACAACAGAAATGATCCAATTCTCCAAGTGACATTTTTGAGGGAGTTTGTGCACTCTGCATGAGAAAACCAGGCTCAGAGAGAAGGGTGAAGCGGCTTCACACAGCCTGGTTTCCGAGCCTGCTTTTGACTGATACCAGCCAAGCCAGTGAACTTTCCTAAGTCCCAGCTGGACCAAATGAACTCCATGGTCGTCTCCATTTATAAGAGAAATTCAACATGAAAAAGAAAGATGTAAAGACTGGTGTGCTCACATGGGAAAGACCATCGTGGCCATCTCCGGTGAGTCTCCACAAGGTAGCTCTGGCTCATTTACTGTGTGTGGACTTCTGTCTAGTGCTCAGTCTAGTAGGCTCAGAAACCGACTTTGTCAGCCCAAGGAGATCACATCCATTTCTCAAAGGGAGACTGGCATTACAATACCAAGATCATAAAACAGAGAGATAAAAGGAGAATGAAGGTTGCCTAGTTTATACTGAGATATGAGATATAAAGTGGGTGACCATCATTCTCTTTTTTGGTAGTATACCTATACTGGCGGAAAAAAAACATTAGGAAGAATGGAATCAGAACAAGTAGAGTGGGTTTGATGAACTGATTAGTTAATGCACAGAGATAAGACATCTGCTGAATCCTTAACAATCAGTATGGCCTTGCTAATGAGCTCTAGTATTCAAATACTCAATGTCCATTTAAGTCAATGCTTACTTAGGTGCGCATAAGCAACTTCTACTTCTCCAAGTCTCCAGGTGTCTTTTTGCTATAATTTTTTGCACCTCTGTTCAAATATCTTAGGTAGTGATCTTAAAATTAATTCATAAGATAGTCTTATTTTTTTACAAGTTCTTAAAGAATACTAGATTATGGTCCCAATGTACTGATAACAGTTTACACAATGGGATATAATAAAATAAATGGTAGATGTTTTCCTCTCCTGAATTATGTAACCACAAGTTAATACATACATGTTTTATATATATATATATATACACACACACACACACACACATATATATATATTTATACACACACACATACATACACACACACACATAAGAGTAAATTAAAGTATTCTACTCTAACACTCACCAGTTTTTGGCTACTGGCAGTGATGACTGTATGGTGATGATAACATTTTTCTTAGTTCTTCCTAATGAAAAGCTGAAATTGGCCTCCATGGGAATTCCCCATTTTTACCCCCTAACTAACCTTGAGGGGATATATACAGAAATGTGTCATTAATGTTTTGGCTTTTATTTTACCCAAAGTTTTGTTACCTATTACCTGTGACACTTAAAGAAACATTATTGTGCTGCACCAATAGAGGAGATGAAATTAAAGAAGCTCCAACACTTTATCAACAATTAGGGACTTAAAATCCGGTATAAAACTCTTGCATCATAAATGTTTTCACTTTTTCAAAAAGCTTTGAGCTGGAATATACATACGGACTACAACTAAAAAGCAGACTCAGATTGGCATTATTAGTATTTTCAGATTTTATTTTATTTTATTTATTTATTTTTAAATATATCTTATTGATTTTTTTACAGAGAGGAATAGAGAGCTAGAAACATTGATGAGAGAGAAACATCGATCAGCTGCCTCCTGCACACCTCCTACTGGGGATGTGCCCGCAACCAAGGTACATACCCTTTTCCAGAATCGAACCTGGGACCCTTCAGTCCACAGGCTGATTCTCTATCCACTGAGCCAAACCAGTTAGGACAGTATTTTCAGATTTTAAACTGCCACATGAGGTTATTCAAGTTACTGCAGCCCAGTGAACATTGTACAATCACCAATCTAACAGAAGCACAGCAGTGTGTCATAATAAAAGCGAGGGCCTATACTTTTAGTTTTTGTTAGTGACTTCTGTTTATTAGGCTGAGATGAAGTCTATGTGATTTGGATTTTTAATTACTGACTTCTTAATGTAGTAAGTTATAAAAGCGTATTTCCTATATGTGTAGTTTAATTAGAATATTCCCATTGTAATTCATTTTAATATTAATTTTTAAGTCTCAATTAAGGTACCTTTTGGCTAATGGTACGAAGTACACTTGTGAAGTTCAAACATACTTTTGTAAATCTATTTCTATTACTTGAAAATGGCAATAAAGGCCTGAAGCAAAAGACTTCACGTGTGTAACAACTAACCCGAGAAGTGTAAGCCTGAGCATAATTCACGGATGCGTTGACAGTTCACCTCACTGCCAGACATTAACTTGTCTTCCCTTTGTAATGGCGCTGCTAAACAGCATGGTTTATATCAAGATAATGAAAATCAAAATGACTGCATCTGGGCATTTTCTAAAATAAACTTTTCGTACCATGTCCATGGTATTTCATTTCATGAAATTTCTGTTAGTGCAAAGGACCCTAATAAAATTAAGAGAAAACATTAATAGCCCCTAACTTGAATGCTCCTTCACATACAAGATGATTAGACTCACATATATACTGTGTCCCACATGGAACTCGACATCTGAAGTGCAAGTTGAGGCATCTGGACCAGGCTCACAGATAAACAGAACATTAGAAAAAAAGACACACAAAGGCAGTGCAATCAACTTCCTGTGAGGAGGAAGAAGAAAAGATGAAAGGATAATTCAGTGACATTTTAATATATTGAGGGATTCACTCTGCTGTTTTCCTCCTCCACGAAGGGTAGGTTAATGGGAGATGATTTACAGACCTTACGTTGATAAAGTCAAATGTTGTTTAAGGCTATCAGGCCAGCTAAGGCTAAGTGTTATACTACCCTTTCCACCAAAATGTTCCCCAAAGCAACCAAACATGAACAGGGTGTGAGGGATCCTGGGTGGCTCCCTAAGCTCTCCATAATGCACCCATCTAAAATGTTTAATACAAAAAATGTGTTCAATTAATTACCACTAAGTACAACTGGTGCTCTAGGAAGATGTACCATACTATCTTTAGATTTAGCATATCCCTGCTGAGCAGCTGGAAATGCATACCCTTAGATTCCAGGGTGGGCATGGGTGAGGCACACTTAGATCTCTACCAGCAGTGGGTCAGATTCTATCACCAGGTTGCACAGCAAGAAGTAATCTGTAAATAAACTGCCTTAATAATCCTGTTCTAGACCTACTTCACCAGAACCTTACTGTATTCTTCTTCCTATTTAGCTAAAAAAAACACGATAAAAAGCCATGCCCAGCTCTTACGCTGCCTCCAAATTGGCACCACTTATGCAGCATTTTTAATTCTACAAAGCTCTCTGTAACACTGTAACCCTCCGCTCCTGTTTCAGAAAGAAGATTCAGCGATGTTAAGGCATTTGCTTAGGGGAAGATAAATTGGTAAGCAAAGGAGCCATGATGGAAACTCAGGCCCCCTGATTTCACATAATATCCTCTATCCATTCCTCTGTGCTTCTCTGGATTTAGCATACAAGCACTCAATATGTGACAAGATTATCGCTCTTGCCTTATGTAAGAACCAGGGCCACAAAGATCCATCATCCAGCAGAAACATTTACAGCTGAAAATGACCACCCCAATACAGTTCTAAGCCTGACAAATGGTTTACAACATACAAAGTCAAGTCACCTTTAGTAATTAATTTCTGGCATTTTCAAAAGCCGTTTTCTTTACTTTGATGGTGGTGGGTAAAATGGTATGTTGCTCATACTTAGATACATGCAGATCCTTTGTCACCATCTACCAGAGCTTTAAGGAGAGTTACTGAGCCGCCTGCCTTGTTTTTGTTTTTTGTGCTGGCTTTCCCTGTTCTTGAAATAAAAACAAATCAACAAAACTACCATCCAAACCAATGAATTGAGAGCAACTAATTAGGCTGTCTTTAGAAACAGGTAATTAAGCTTTCCATTAAAATTTACCAAACAGACATACATAATTTACAATGTGGAAAGCCATTCTAATCTCATGGGTAAACAATTAACTAAGTATTATACTTATAACAGATATTCCAGAATGGCCAATGCAGGAGTAAGTACATAATTAGGATACATTTTATCTTTATTTTTTAAACATATATTTTTATTGATTTCAGGGGGGAAAAGAGAGATAGAAACATCAATGATGAGAGAGAATCATTGATCAGCACGCCCCACACTGGAGATTGAGTTTGCAACCCAGGCATGTACCCTGACCAGGAATCAAACCCTGATGTCCTGGATCTTAGGTTGATGCTCAACACTAAGCAACGCCAGCTGGGTTATATTTTATCTTTAAAGTAATATAGTACAAAAAATAGGGATTTGGGGTTGGGACATGTGGCCTGAGAAAGCGTAAATACTCACAAATTTCATTAAATGAACATAGAGAGGTGTTTAAAGTATCCTATAACTTGGTTTTTATAAAGTAATGGCTGGCCAGAGGTGCAAGGAAGAAGGGCATTTTAAATAGTTTCCTCATTTGATAGCCCAAATGTATGCAGCTCTGAACTGAAAACATGTTAGTGAGAAAAACGGTGATAACATAGGTATGTTAGCAACACAGCTGACTAAAGGATGAAACTGATCTGAAAACATTTGTGTTGTTAAGAGAACCAGTGCCTCCTGAAAGACTAAGGATGCCTGGGCTTCATAAACTGCAATTTTTGATTCTAAAGATTGTTGAATCATTGTGCTTTAAATTCGTACGCAGGACCAAAACAATTATTATTGGAGCAATAGTGCAAAGTGCCATGTAAGTTTATGAATGAATAAAAATAATCTGTAATGGTGGTTGCAAGAAAATGTTAGAAGGAAAGGAACTTTTGGCTGTATCCACCATTAGTAAACCTAGTTTCAAGTTTGATGATTTTTCTTCCTAACAATTCCAACCCATATTTGTTATAAAATTGCAAGATAAAATTATTTTCAAATGCATGTCTTAATAAGGAAGACATTAAAATAAGAAGCTTGATGTTAAAAAATAACTTGCCTAAAATATCTCCTCTTGCAGGATCAGCTGCAGAGTTTTTTTTAAGTGTATGCTTTCATTACGTTTTTCTCTGTTAGAAATATCAAACCATGGCATCGGTTGAATAATGTTTCTTCATTGTTTCCATTCTTAAAATAAGCCATTCTTTGGGACACAAAGTATAGATTTAATGCACTATTTTATACCAATAGTACTGATTTTCATAAACGATAGCTTACTAAATTAGGTACTATGGGTCATATATTTTGATAGTTTTTCTCCCTCTGTCTCCTGTCTTTTTTTTCTGTTGAACATTAAGTTAAATTTAGAGTTTTACACCCCCACATTTGAAAATTCTCCAAAAGAGAAGAGCCTCATACCAAATGATGTAAAAGGTATCTGGGTTTCTTTTAGGGGCAGTTTTCTTGAGGAAAAATATTGAGTTGCTAGATGAGCTAGGTGCTTTTTTCCACAGAATATCATTTTTTACTTGGAAGAACGACTAACATAAATTTTGGTTATTCAAACTTGGCATTTTCTCAAAAATGAACAAAGTGAGCCTGATATCTCATGGAAAACTACTAACACTCAATGATAAAATTCAAACTTTCAATTGAAAATATGAAGTTTGGAAATGCTGTATCTGCCACTCTGAGCCTGAAAGCTTTCCAGTCCTTAAATGACTTTTCTGATGACATCAAATGATATTTACAAATGTGATTTTTTTGATATATTATAAAGAAATGTATCCGTGTTTGAAGACCTACATAACGCAGTGAGTCAACATTTTCCAAATAACCTGTGCATGATGTTACGGAACCATGCACAGTTGAAACATTCATTCAGGGTTCAAAATACACCAGTGGACTTAGTGTAACAGAATAAGAAATGCTTATTGATAGGATTTCAGATTCCACATTGCAAGTAACCTCCAGGAAACTGCCACTTACCCAGTTTTTGTGCGATATCTAAGAGGAATATACAGTTGTCTGAAAATGCTCTTAAAATACTCCTCTCTCCAAAAGCATATCTGTATGAGGTCAAATTTTCTTCACATACTTCAAATTAACATGTAACCACAGATCGAATGCAGAAGCACTTCTGAGAATTGAAACGTTTTTGTAGCAGTAAGACATACATTAAAGAGATTTACAGAAATGTAAAAAATGCCACTCTTCTAACTAAATTTGTTCCATAAAACATTATAATAGCATTATTCTTAAGATATTAACATGTAATGGTTTTATAATTTTTAAAAGAATTAACAGATATTTTTAAAATATCTGTTCTAATTTCTAATATAGTATCAATAGATATAACCCACATAAGTAAAAGCTCTTTGAGGTTTTCAAATACTTTTTAAGTGTTAAGGGTTCCTGAGTCCAAAAAGTTGAAGAATCTCTGATCCAATCCATTAATTGTAAGATTTCCTGTGCAACAGCCCTCCTCTCCCTCCTCCCTGACACACACACTATACAGAAAGACAAATATATTATTATATGTCTGGGCCTCATGTTGATTCTACTGAATCAAAATTTCTGCAGGTGTCTCTCCTGAACATAAAACTTCACTGGTGAGAACACTGATCCAATTAGGCTCTTTAATAAAAAAGTATTTATCTGCCTATTTTAGAACGTCCACACAAGTTTATTTACATTATGTTCCTGTTCCCATTTTCTTCATTATTTTATTTTTCAAAAGCACTATCATTAACAACATCTTTTTTCTTTTGTTGCTATAAATGCAAATCCTTATTCATGTTATTGTTTTCCCTGCTTCTGAGAGACATTATGAAAAATGATAAACTGTCCAACTGTATTAAATCGCTGAAAGGATTTTGTTGTTTGCTTCATTTCTCTCTCTCTCTCTTTTCTTTGTTTCTAAATGATAATAAACTCATTACAGTAAGTTTTACATATAGTCTCTAGAGTATTGATCTGAAAAACACTTCAACTGCCTTCAAAAAATATTGTTTATTTAAGAGATAACTAATTCAGATGTCTCTTGTCAGTTTCAAAGAGCTAAGTAAGCTTCAACTTTGATAATGAAATGCTAATAAGCACTTAGACTGAACTGGTGAAAACCTGAAGATGTCAACCTGAATTTTAGTCAACTTTGAAAGTATAAAAGTGTGATTAATCTTAAATATAAGGTGACATTCTTTATTATATTATAAATCTTAGTTACCAATGTTATACTAATACATAGATGAATTATGTTATTTAAACTTTAAAGAAATTTATCTAGATCTCATTCTACTAAGTATACTGCTATTTAAATTCACATGTTGACGTTGAATTATTGACAGCTTTGCACATTTATATCATTTACACTATCATGTAATTATAAGTCCTTTTTTATTTTGTTGTTTTACAATGAAAGGAGCACCATTTGAATTTGGAAATTTCTGTGGTATTTAAAGGTAAAAAAGGGAGGGTACCACTCGGCACAGCAGCCATTAGAAAATGAAGCTACAGCATCAGGAAAAAAATTTTTTTGAATATATTTTTATTGATTTTGGAGAGGAAGGGAGAGGGAGAAAGAGAGAAACATCAATGATGAGAGAGAATCATTGATCAGCTGCCTCCTGTATGACCCATACTGGGATCAAGCCCACGAACTGGGCCTGTGCCCTTGACTGGAATTGAACCTGGTACCCTTCATTCTCAGGCTGATGCTCTATCCACTGAGCAAAACCAGCTAGACTGTTAATAATTCTTATTGTTAATATTTAAAAATCCATTCGTCAAATAACAGGTTTTTTTTAAAAAAAAAACTGAGTTGAAGAGTTGCAGTCCTAGAGTGACATGCCCCATCGGAACCATGCTGCAACTTCCTTTGGACAAGTTCCAGGATGTTTTAACTTCTCCCTTTGGAGCAATCCAATTACTCAAAATACAGTGATCCAGTTAGTCTAAATATTAGCACAGTCTAATGTTTAGTTTTTATGATAACATGAAGGGAGGGGCATTTCGTAATATGGTCTGGCTGTCTTCTAATTTCATTTTTTAAAATAAAGGATATACTATTAAAACACACCCCAAGAATCCCTAGGTAACTTACCATAAACCTATGTCCCCCAAAGATACCCATGTTATTATAATACCTACCCTCAAAAGTATGCTATGAAGATTAAAGTAGATAATCTGGTAAAGTACCTAGTATATTTTCTGACATATGGAGGCTTAATAATTGTAGTTATTTCTGTTTTATTTGTAGTTTTCCAACCCTTAGCAATGTACTCTGAAAAGCTAGAAGAGACCTTTGATTTCCTGAGGCTAAAGAAAATTATGTAACTGGCTCAAAGATTCAATCCTAGTAAGAAGCAGAGCCAAGCCTATACTTAAATCTACATGTTTGCAGCCTGTTCTACCTCTTAGAATAGTAAATTCTCAGAAATACAGAATCTTATGCCTGAAAAACCTCTTGAGAATTAATGAAGAGAACTTATGGGTAGTGAATTGTGACAGCTAGAAGGGACCTGAATGTCATCTGGGAAAGCTAAGTCCTTCAGTTTACAACTCAGATCCAGGGAGGTTAACAACATGCTTAGAGTGATATCACTAAGTCATAAGACAACTATCCAGAACTGTCCCAAGATGATGCCCAGTGAAAACATTGGTTGTTTGGGGGGTGAGGGGAAAGAAGATGGTTGGGTACATAAGAGATAATCCTATATAATAAAAGCCCAATGTGCTAAGTGTCTGGTTTTCTGTTCAACCAATCAAAGCATAATATGCTAATCATATGCTAAGTCCACTCAACTGCTCGCTATGACGTGCACTGACCACCAAGGGGCAGATGTTCCCACCAGTAGGTTAGCATGCTGCTGGGGTCGGCAGGTCAGGACTGAGTGAGATGGGCTGGACATGCCCTGGAGCCCTCCCACAGCCCCTCCTCGGCTGGCCAACCTCCTGCGTCCCTCCCCAGCCCTGATCGTGCACTGGTGGGGTCCCTTGGCCTGGCCTGTTCTCTCTCGAAATCTGGGCTGAGGGACCACCCCCCCAGTGCACATTTCGTGCACGAGGCCTCTAGTATCATAATAAAAGCTCCTTTGTAAGTGCTTCTAGCTGAGGAGTAAAGTGGATTTTTGTGGAAAACAAAAATCTCAAAAAAGTAAGGAATTAAGAGAGAAAAGGAACAGCACAAAGAGCATTTGAACCAGATGCTGTGGACAGCTCCAAAGCTATGACCAAACACTGGCATACAGGACTACAAAATTCTTTTTGAGTCTTAAACAAGATCAAATGTTAAAGATCCATTGCTATTTAAATTATTCAGTCATAGAGAGAGAAAAATTTAGCTTAAAAGTTTAAAATATTTTTATATGAAACTAAAATATTAAAAACACTGGTTTATAATCCAATATCACCATGAATTTGATCATATATATATATATATATATATATATATATATATATATATATATTTAAAAAATGAAACAAAATCAAACCCTTTGCAGTAACTATGAACACTGCTCCTAAATGAAAGCATCTATAACACATAGAGAATATAGTCAATAATATTGTAATAACTGTAAGTGCCAGGTGGTACTGGGGGGAAACTTTGTAAAGTATGTAATTGCCTAACCGCCTGCTGTACATCTGAAATACAAAATAATATTGATGCTAACTGTAATTGAAAAATAACATTTTAAAAAGCATCTGTTATATTCATTAATTAGGCAAAGGTATGGGGGGAGGGCTTTATCTACAAGAGCAAAGGGTATTCACTATTCACATTTAAATACATGCTAATGCCCTAGCCGGTTTGGCTCAGTGGATAGAGAGTCAGCCTGCGGACTGAAGGGTCCCAGGTTCGATTCCGGTCAAGGGCATGTACCTTGGTTGCGGGCACATCCCCAGTAGGGGCTGTGCAGGAGGCAGCTGATCAATGTTTCTCTCTCAACGATGTTTCTAACTATCCCTCTCCCTTCCTCTCTGTAAAAAATCAATAAAGTTATTTTTTAAAAATGCATGCTAATTAAAATATTATGTCCAAATGGTATCAAATAATTCTGTTTTAAACAATAGTTTCAGCTAAACAGCCCTGTGCAAGCTGCAGATAGAAATTATGGAAATTCTTCCCCCTCAAATAGCTTTCTTAATTTAGAACTGTGTGACTCAGAAGAATAGACAAGCTTGGTTATGATTACATATGAAGCTAATACATAACTTTCTATATTCAACAAATTCAGAAATGTTTCTCTCATTTAAAAGTTTTGTAGATTTTAGAGACATAGACTATTCCAAGGAAAACAATTGTTTATGATTTTAATTTATCCCTGAAGTTAATGAATTTATAAACTTAAATTTTTGGTTATCCTTATTCCTAAAGAAATATTTATTTTTACAGCATTAAGTAGTCTGGAAACAAATCTTTTACATGAAGGGCAAAAAGCCATTTTGCAAGAATAAACAAAATTCTGAATTTAGAAAGTCTATTAAAAATGACTTGAGTAATCCTAACTGAACTAAGCAAAAAAAAAAAAATTTTTTTTTAACTTAATGCAAGCTAAAAACAGACCTCTCCTTTCAAGACAACGCTAACAAGCTCTTTCAGGTACTGTGTCATCTCCCGTCAGCACCTGCACTCCTTGAGGATCACACACTGTAGGCGCCATGCTGGGATCACCTAGTCCAGAGCCCTCCTACGAAAGATGGAAATGCAATCTCACAGAAGGGAAGACCAGGCCCAAAGCGACACATACAGTCAATTCTAGAACTAGAACCCAGCTCTTTATTCCAGTACTAGTGTCCCTTCCACCACAGCACACTAACTCCTGCAGGGCAACACTTCTTACCTCTAAGTAAAAGGAGTACTGAACAAGAAGGGCTTGAGCTATTCAGGAACCAGTGAAATATTTGTTAAACTATACTTGTGTCAATAGGTACTTAAATCAGTTAAACATGATTGTTTTTACTTACAAATGTCATCCACTCTGACAGGGAATCAATGTTTCAAGCTGTTGAACAGGTCATCATCCCTGTCCTGTTGGATGACACCTGTAAATAAAATAAATCTATTTTTGAGTAAGTATATTTTAAGTCAGCTAGATTTAAGATGCATGCAGTTTAAAGCAAAGGGTAATTTTTAAACTGGTTCTTAATTGCATACTGCTGGAGAGAGGTATTTTCCAGTGCTAGCCATTTCACTCTATGTAGCTATCACTGACCTTCAGCAGGAGAAAACCCAGGTAATGTGACATGTAATGTTGCCAGAATACACAGGGAACCGCGAATGCTAGAGCTAACAGGGTCCTCCAGGCACTCTCTACCTCAGACTCTTGCTACTTGTGAATATTATTTTCGCTTTGTAGAAGGGATCGCCCAGGTTCCAGGAAGTGAATTGACTAGCCCAGTGTTAAACAGCTAAGTATTTTGAGCTTAAGTTCCTTGATGATGAAAAAGTATATAGAGAACACATTTGCCAAGGTCATCATTAGGCTGATCAGCTTTGAAAGACTCACATGTATACATTTTTTAATATTTCACAAATGTTGACTTAGAATATTCAAGCACATCTGCATAAAATGTAATAACAGTATTAGATATCTAAATATAAGCATTACTGAAAAATGTCACAAATGGGAAAAAAAAACGAAGTGAAAAAATGGGAACTATGGAGTGAAAAGAAAATTAAATACAGCATGCACTTAGGATTCTAAATTCTGGTCACTTCCCAAAAAGATTTGTGGTTCCTAACAAATATGAGTAAATTAAAAACCATTTTCTACAAATTCTCTACAGTCTATCATTTCAGATGTATGTTTCTCTGTAGCCACAAAATCCTACTCTAAGACCTGCCAGAAACCAAAATTTGGACTGAAAACGAACATTTTAAATTTCCATTCTGTACCTAAATACTCCAAGATAACTGGAAGTATTTATGATGCTGCCTTGAGGTTGTTATAATAATCTTATCACCAAATTCATATTGAGGGCTTACTATGTTCCTAGCACTGTTTGATTATGTTACACATACTATCTCCTTCAATCAATCCTTACAATTTTATTATTATTACTAGAGACCCGGTGCATGAAATTCGTGCACAGAGTGGGAGTGGGGGATGGGGGTGGTGTCCCTCAGCCCAACCTGCACCCTTTCCAATCTGGGACCCCTAGAGGGATGTCCGACTGCCCGTTTAAATGGGCAGTCGGACATCCCTTTCACAATCCAGGACTGCTAGCTCCCGACCTCTCGCCTGCCAATTGCCCCTAACCACTCCCCTGCCAGCCTAATCAACGCCTAACTGCTCCTGTGCCGGCCTGATTGCCCCTAACTGCCTACCCCCTGCCAAGATGGTCTCTCCCAACTGTCCTCCCCTGCAGGCCTGGGTCCCCCACAACTGTCCTCCCCTGCAGGCCTGGTCCCCCACAACTGCCCTCTCCTGCAGGCCTGGGTCCCCCCCAACTTCCCTCCCTTGCTGGCCATCTTGTGGTGGCCATCTTTGACCACATGGGGGCAGCCACCTTTGACCACCATGGGGGAAGCCATCTTGTGATGGTCAATTTGCATATTACTCTTTTATTAGATAGGATTACAACTTTACATATAGGTACATCAAAGCATAGAAAAGTTAAGTAACTTTGAGATTCACTCAACTGGTAAAATGAAAAAATCTGCACATTAATCTATTTCATGACGGAATCCAAATTCAAACCACTACACAATACTACATTTCTTTAAAGATTCTCAACTCAATATAACAAATTAACATGATTCCAATAAAAATCCTCCCCGCCATTTGATCCTGCAATCCCACTTCTGGGAATATATCCCAAGAAACCAGAAACACCAATCAGAAAGGATATATGCACCCCTATGTTCATAGCAGCACAATTTACCATAGCTAAGATTTGGAATCAGCCTAAATGTCCATCAGCAGATGAATGGATTAGAAAACTGTGGTACATCTACACAATGGAATACTATGCTGCT
>PVJC01010040.1:0-22840 GCA_004026665.1 Murina feae
TCTGATGAACAGAATAAACTGGTGAATAGAATAGAATCAGAGGCATAGAATGGAGTGGATGGACAATTTTCGGGGGTTAAGGGTGTTGGGGGGGCGTGAAGAGAATGGACAATAATTGTACACCTATGGATGAAGACAGTGGGGTGGGCAAGGACAGAAGTTGGGGTGGGAAATGGGAGGAGGGGAGCTATGGGGGGGAAAAGAGGAACAATTGTAATAATCTGAACAATAAAGATAAATTTAAAAATAAAAATAAATAAATTAATTAATTAAAAAAAAAGAAAGAAAGAAAGTACACAACAAAACAGAACAAAACCAGTTCCCTCCTGCAGCCACTACAGTCTGAATCCAATCACAAGAAGTAACTCACTCAGGCTCAAAATATGTAAGACATGAAAAAAAATGAAACACAACATGGAAACTGCTGATTGTGCCCAAGTTAAAATGCTCCTTTAAAATCCAGGTTTAAGATATGCATTACAATAGCCATTTATCCTTAAAGGGAGGCCTGATTATAAGTAATCTATTAATTCACACATTCAAAACATTTCCTAGGAAAGGCAAATGAAAATAAGATACATCACTCTCACTAAACTGGCAAAGATACAGAAAAACAGGCACTCTCATACTATGTTACTGATAGGAGGAGCCTGAGCTGGTACAACTAACTTGCAGTGCACTTCAGTGATCTATCTAGTGGAAGTGAGACATATACGTGCTATTATCAGAAACTCTCCTTCCAAATCTATGTCCTAGAACACTCCACTCTCTCACATGCACTAGTAGACAGGATCAAAAACACTCACTGTATAACTGTTTGTAAAGATGAGAAAACCCTAATAACCTACAAAACGGCAAATGGACAGTCGTCCTATCCTATCCTAGATAATAATCCTATATAATAAATGGCTAATATACTAATAGACCAAACGGCAGAACGACTGGTCACTATGATGTGCACTGACCACCAGGGGGCAGACGCAAAACACAGGAGGAGCTTTACTCAGCCAGAAGCTGGGCACACAGCTGGCGAGTGCACCCGGTGCACCAGCAGTGATGGGAGTCAGACATCCTCAAGGGCTCCTGGACTGCAAGAGGGCACAGGACAGGCTGAGGAACCTGCCCCCCTTGAGTGCACATATTTCATGCACTGGGCCTCTAGTAGGATCATAAAATGGAATCCTACAGCAATAAGCTAAAAGAACAAATCTAAAGGCAGCAACATGGAGAGATCTCATAAAAAATACTGAGTAAACAATGCAAGTGAGTAAAAGATATGGAGAGTGTGGACAGAATTTATGTAGGACTTTCTTAAAATTTAATATTTTTATTGACTTCAGAGAGGAAGGGAAGAGATGTTCTGTATCTTGATTGTTATTAATGTCAGTATCCTTTCTGCGATATTGTGCTAGAGTTTTACAACATCGGATAAAACAGGTAAAGGGTACACGGGATCTCTGTACTCTCTCCTGCACACCCCACACTGGAAATTGAGCCCACAACCTGGGCATGTGCCAACCTGGAATAAACCATGACCTCCTGATTCTTAAGTCCACAGTCAACCACTAAGCCACACCAGTGGGACATGTGGGACTTTTTTTTAATGTACAAAGTACATCCCCGTCACATACATGCATAGTGTTTATGGGTATACATGTGTAATAAAGTATGTTGGTTCAATCCCTGATTGATGTGTCTCTCACTCTCTCCCTTCCTCTCTCTAAAATCAATTTTTAAAAAATATCATGAGAGAAAAAAGCTGATCTCAAAGGTTACATACTTTATGATTCAATTTATATAACACTAGGGGTCCAGTGCACAAAAATTTGTGCAGTGGGGGGGTCCCTCAGCCCAACCTGTGCCTTCTCGCAGTCTGGGACCCCTCAAGGGATGTCCACCTACTGGTGTGCTTGGCCAGCCTGGGTGAGGGGCTGAGGGCCGTTTTCAGGCTGGCCACAGCTCCCATTGACCCAATGTCCCAGGGAGGCTGGCTGGAATCAGGTTTCTGGGGTTTCTTTATCTTCTATAATTGAAACTTTATTGCCTTGAGTGGCCTAGGCAGACAGTTTCCTCCATCACTGGTGCAATGGAAGCCTCCTGTTTGCTCTAGCTCCGTAGCTACCAGCTGCCATCTTGGCTGGGTTAATTTGCATACAGCCGCTCTGATTGACTGGTGGGCATGGCTTAGGTGTAACAGAGTGAGGATCAATTTGCATATTACTCTTTTATTAGATGAGATTCTTGAAATGACCAAATAAAGACATGGAGGACAGATTGGTGGTTGCCAAAGATTAGAGAAGTAGGTGTGGCTATAAAGGGCAACAGGAGGGGAATCTATGGTAATGGATGTTCTGTATCTTTTTTTAATATATTTTATTTATTTCAGAGAGAAAAGGAGAGGGAGAAACACCAAAGATGAGAGAGAATCAATAATTGGCTACTTACTGCATGCCCCACACTGGGGATGGAGCCCACAACCCAGGCATGTGCCCTTGACCAGGAATCGAACCGGGACCTCCTGGTTCACAGGTCAACCCTCAACCACTGAGCCACGTCGGCCTCACTGGATGTTCTGTATCTTTTTTTTTTTTGTAACATATTCTTATTGATTTCAGAGAGGAAGGGAGAGGGAGAGATAGAAGCATCAATGACAAGACAGAATCATTGATTGGCTGCCTTCTGTGCACCCTTATTGGGGCTCAAGCCTGCAACCCAGGCCATGTGCCCTTGACTGGAATCAAACCTGGGACCCTTCACTCCACAGGCTGACGCTCTATCCACAGAGCCAAACCAGCTAGGGCTGGATGTTCTGTAACTTGATTGTTATTAATGTCAGTATTCTTTCTGCGATATTGTGCTAGAGTTTCACAACATTGGGGAAAACGGGTAAAGGGTACACAGGATCTCTGTACTCCCTTAAGCCGGCTACTAAGAGCAGAAAGGATCCCACAGGTGCCACACCACCACAGAGACCAGCACTCCCGAGCCTTCCCACACACTTCTGTCTGGCCTGGTGATTTAAGTGGTGCTGCCTCTTGACAGTACTCACAGTGATGGGAACAGGGAACAGGGAACAGCAGCAGGAGCAAGGATGCGAGCAGTCCTGGGCATGAACAGCCATGTGTCTCATATCCTGCTCCTAGCCCAGCTGTCTACAGACACCCATGTGGGGAACACCACATCTACAATTACTTTAGCCTATGTGTAGTGTTTGAGCCATCACAGACTTTGGTGTCTGCTTGGTTCTTTGAAGCAGGAAGAGCTGGCCCTCAGTGTGTAAGAGGCCACGGAGGGTCTCTCCTAGCTCTCTGGTCGTCCTGGTAGAGCTGAGCAACTCAGGGAGCCTAACTCTGTGCTACGTATAAACACCAATTTCCCATTTAAGTATACAGAGATTTAGTTCCCATAAAGGACTTACATGACCCTTTGGTGCTTGGGCCAATGCTCTAAGCATGGGGGCCGGGGCTCATTTATCTTTTAGTGTGATCAATCTAAGCAATTATATACAAAGACATCAGATACGTATTGTGAATGCTTTTGTCTTTCTTTTATGTTCAAGAATGGATTATATTACCTATAAATATCACTGAAGGGGATGTTGGTGTGACAGGTGCATGAAGCATTATCGCAGCACCACCTTCCAACAAACACTGCTGACCTCAACTCCAGCCTGTGCTGCTGGGGGCACCATGGAAAGGTGTCCCGACAGCCCCATCATGAGTAACCCCATTGCTCTGTCTCTTCAATTTGTCACTCCTTCAGCAAGCACTGCTCTAACACCCATGACCCTTGGCACTATCCTATTACGTATACCATGCTGAGCCAGAGCTAGTAACAACAAAATGAGACCTACACCAAGGCACCTATATGCCATCTCATCTCTACCTGGCCCTCCTGCCCCCACTGGTAAACTTCTCAGTCTGTGGATCTCAGCTAAGTGGCCTTCAGGATTAACTTACCCTACCTGGAGACGCCCTATAATCCTAAGTCACTTTCAAATTCAGACCCCATTTCTCAATTAATCTTACCCAACTGTTCACATTCCCTTCTGTCTGTGCCCCCTCCCACTCTCCAGTGCCATCTCCATCAGGGGAGGGCCTCTTCCAGCTTGCCCACAACTAAAAAAAGTGCCTGGCACTGAGCTGCAGCTTGGCCAGCATACCGTCTCTCCCTCTGGCTCTACCATTCTCAAGCCACTTCCAATTGTAGTGGTGAGGATTCAGAACCAAGGTATCCAACAGGTAAAATAATCTAGTAAGAAAACAGTTGTCAGTGAAAAAAACAGAGCCCTTGATCCGTTCCGCTACCACACTGCCAGTGTGTCCTGCCTGGCACCCAGGCGGATACCACTTGTTCGCTACCCCAACCTGCACAGGCTCTCTCTACCGAAGCTGCAGCCATCAAAGGTTTCACTCTTTACAGCAATCTGCAATACAACTGTGGTCCAGTCACACAAGCTACAAAAGCACCTAGAAGCTGGAGGAACAAGCAGCAAAACTGGTCTCTATGGAACCTCACACATGGGAATTATGCTCAGATCGGGCAAGTGGCCGCTCTTAGGTTACAAAGGGACCCCAGGGGGCACAGTAAAGACAGGCCCAAGCATGCATTGGGGTCCTATCAATGTCTCACCTTATTTTAACTCCGTCCTAAGATTAAAAAATCGATGCATGGCTCAAATTTCAGTCCAGAGTCAACTCTCTGGAATTACTCAGTTTCCCCTTTCCCTAAGACATTTTTCTCACCAACCTCAGCTTCTTTCTTCTTTGCACGGACTTTCTCTACTTCCATAAGAATTTTCTGGGATTCATCCACATTTCCTTCTGCTCCCAGCTGCTCAGCTTTAGCAAGAAGTTTTCCTATTTCTTCATTCAACTCATGTACTTTTTCTGCCTGAGGAGAGAGAGAAACAATCAAGTAAGCAGGCATCTAAAAAACAGAAGATTTTTAATACAAAGAAAATGAGTGTGTCTCTTGCTGAATTTCTAGTCTGTTCCACTAGAAATGAACAGGACAGTTAAAGATCCTCAGTGGCTCACGTAAGTAGTTACAATTACGACATCCTTATCGCCAACACTGAGACTCTGACCATAAACTAAACCTGTCCACCATGTTTCCATAAAAGCAGCGGCATCTGTTTCCTCCACTATGGCTGCAAGGATCAACACTGGTTATTTTCTAGGCTGTGTCTTTTCATGTCTCCTACACAGCTCGATATTTTGGGTAAGAGTAATAAAATGTCTGTTTAAATACATGAAACTTATACTGTAAGCAAAATGCCTAGTTATTTGTATTTATTTTCAGAAATAAAACAGCACTTTTGGACCAGTTAGCAACTGCATATAGTGTAAGAAATGCTTTTACAAAATGGAAAGGGAAAAAACAATGAGCAGTTTTAGTTCCACTGAACAGCTGACACCCAGGCCAATTACATACAGACCCACCTTCATTCCATGACATGGATGTACTACAGTTCAAACATTTCCCCACTTCCCATTTCCGGTTTATGTGGGATACTAAAACACAAACTTTAAAAAATATGTACGGTGGGGGCAGGGACAAGCAGCAGTAGCTCCTGGGAGCTGAGAGCTCATGACAGCCACCCTTTTACTGGAAACACTCAGGGCAGAGTGTCCACCCCAAAGACGCACTATTGGTGCTGATGGTGAGCTGTAAGTCCGTCGGTACCCAGTTCTTACCAGACCGTGATTTGTACCAATGACTCAAGGCGAAAACCTCCCAAGCATACCTTTGCAGAAACTTCTGCACTGATCTCCTCCTGTGTCTCCGCCAGCCGCTTCTTGGCAAGTTCAGTTCTCCGATCACACTCAGCGATAAAGGACTCCAAGTGATCCATCGCCTAGCTCAGGAGAAGCAGAGAGCTGGGATCAATTACATGTATGATCTAAGAACCCATTTGTTCGACAGGAAAATACTCCTGGGCTGATTTCTTAAAGCCTGTAGGTTCAGTGGGAAAATCTGAAACTACACTCCAGCCAACACATCCATAGTCACATTAAATCAAGGGGCTTTGTTAAACCAAATGATCATTCAGGAGCATAGTCTTCTCATCTGATTTATTTATTTCCAAATTTTGTAACAGGTACCCCATCCCTCAATAACATTTCCAAGAAAATACTAAGGAAAATTACAACACTTGGCCATAATGAATAGTGTTCTCTGAGGGACAGAAAAGGCTGGATCAAACTGGAGTTAGAGCCCTCCTCTGGTGAGCTGTGGGAAATGCAGATGATGTACTCACTGGTCTTTGTGAGCCACGCAAATATTACCCCTCATGTTCTGAGGGTAGAGCTCCCCCTTCCACCTCAAAACAAAACAATAGAACAAATATTACTGAGAGCTGTGAATACGTTTAGTTATTGCCTACTGTCTAAAGTACCAGGAAAACTGGTATACTACTTACCCAAAGAGATAAAGGAAAAGAAACTCTAGAAATCTAAATGCTTACTCTGGAAAGAGTTGGTAGGGAACAATAAAATACTAATTAACAAGCTGTCACATACTAGTATACTAAGCAGTTCATTTGTCACACTAGTCAAAGGCCCAACATAACGTCACATACATACAAATAGGAAATCACTTGTCCAACTTTCAGGCTACCACCAGTAACAGCATCACCTTGAAAGCAAGGGAGTATAGCCATGGATGACAGGGTCAGACAGGATGATCTATCGTTAAAAAAAAAAAAAAAAATAGGGAAAAGAAAATTTTGGGTAGAAATGGTAACAAGGAAGATGAAAGTTGGGCCAACAGACCACGTGATGGTAATCCATATCCCTCCCCCAAAGATGGCCAGGAAAAAGCAGGTGAACTATTAAGAAAGTGCTCCACAAGGATCGGTTGACACTGGAATAACATTTCACTATGTTCAAATCAATCAGGAATGCAAATGATTGGCATTTGTTTGCCTGGATGCACTGTATTTCCTGGAAAAATATAGAGTAAATCAGTTGTGCTGACAAATTTGAACTCACCAGGATCAAAGCTGCAATGAGCTGATATGGGTCACGTACCATCTGTGCTCACCTAGGCCAACAGCTCCTAAGAGAAGAGCCTGAGATGCCCCCCTTCACCCACACACAGGCACTGAGACTTTGGTGCGGAGCCCCTCTCGTGTCTACACAAATAGAGCCACTTCACACCCGAGGCCCAACAGAGAATAGACATCAGCTGACACTGCCAGTGTCTTTACCAATCACAGAAACCATTTGCATCTTAAGCAGAATCCAAATTGGCAGGGTCCAGAATCAGACTTCTGATCAATTATAAACTAAATAGTAAACTTCACAAAACAGAAGAGGCTGACCGCAGAGAGGTGTTCTAACTGCCAGGTGTTTTGTTTTTTAATTCTCACTTAAAAAAAAATTCCTCACCCGAAGATATGTTTTTGATTGATTTTAGAGAGAGAGAGCGAGGGGGTGGGGGCGAGGGAACATCGATGTGTGAAACATCATTTAGTTGCCTCCTGTACAGGCCTCCAAAAGAGATCAAACCCATAACCTAGGTCTATGCCCTGACTAGGACGACAATCCAACCCAGTGAGCCACCCTGTCAGATTCTACTGCCCCTCCCTCTCTTCAATGTGCTTCTCAATTTCAGACTGGTTCCTAAATCAAAGAGTAGGCCTAAACAATTTTTTTAATGTTGCATTTCTTGAAATACTTGATTATCCTCCACATGATAGTAACTAACTACTATGTGGATTACATTCTATTACAGACATCTCAGCAGAAAATTGAAAGATTAATGTTTAAATTAAACCACTTTCTTCTACACTACAAGAGATAGGGAGAGATAAGGCCATGAAAAATAGATCTGATTCTCAATAGCAATGAAAAATTTTAAAACTATTAAAAAAACTGTATTGAAATACATTTGAGGTTCCATAGCCCATCGAAATGCACAATTTTAAATGGATTGATTCCATTGTACAAAAATTGCTCTTTAAAAAGATGTTTAAAATGCTAGATAGTGTGGCTCCATGGATGAGTGTCGACCCCTGGCCAGCAGATTGCTGGTTCGATTATGTCAGGATACATGCCTGGGGTGCAGGCTCCAACCCCAGCATGAGGTGTACAAAAGGCAGCCAATCCATGTTATTTCTCTCATCAATATTTCTCTCTCTCCCCTCCTCTCTAAAATCAACAAAAACATTTAAAAAAAAATAAAGTGAGGTACCCTTTCCAGGGTCACTGTATTATGACCATTTATTGTTGTATTTTTTGTTGTTGTTATTGTACTCTTTTATGTATTTCAGCAAATGACTTTTTAAAAAAAGGTATTTGCATCTAAAAGTTAAGTCCTGCCCTGACCTGTTTGGCTCAGTGGATAGAGCGTCAGCCTGCGGACTGAAGGGTCCCGGGTTTGATTCCGGTCAAGGGCATGTACCTTGGTTGCAGGCACATCCCCAGTAGGAGGTGTGCAGGAGGCAGCTGATCGATGTTTCTGACTCTCTATCCCTCTCCCTTTCTCTTTGAAAAAAATCAATAAAAAATATATATATATATATAAAAAATTAAGTCCTAATCACAACCTACCACTTACTAATAGAAAGTCATCCAACTTCGCTAACTCAGGGTGATGAGATGAAACATGAACTACTAAGGGCACTTGAGCGCAGTGCAGCACTGGCACCCAGGTCTCCCTGCTGCTGCAGGAGACTGTCCCTTCACACACAAGACTGTCTGGGACTGACTGTGCTATTTCAGAGTCTGCCTGCCCATCAGCAATGACACCGGCCAGCAATCCATGAGCCTGAGACAAAACAATGTTGTCAGATTGGTCACAGCAAACATGTACCCCTGCGCAGTGTTGCCTGTTCCACACATGCCTCAAAATAGCGTACAGGGACGCTTTAAGATTTCCATTTCTCACATGAAGAAGCTGAGGTATAGGTTCCAAACTACTAAGTGATAGTGCTATGCAAGGACCCTGTGGTTTAGCTCCCACACCTTAATGCTTACAACTCTGAGACAGTTATCACCAGCCCAGTTCCTAGATGAATAGAAACTGGTGGAATAAGTTGCCCAAGGTGATACAGGGATTCTAACCCAGGATATCTGACTTATAAAATAAAATATAACTATTAAAAAATATACATACACACACGTGTGTGTGTGTGTATATTATACTGTGCATATGTAAGACCGAAAAACTAGGTATAATCAGAACTGGTCACATTTGGTATATTACGACAGTTTGGAAATTAGTTAACATTGGTGTGTTGTTCTAGAAACCTGTCAAATAGAACAGCACAGAACAAGACAATTTAAAGAAAAGGTCAACTGTATTTACACTAAATTAAAGAGAAACAAATTATTTACATTTTCAACATAAGGATACTTAAGAGATGTACTGCTTTATAACTTTTCCATAGGTTAAATTAATGAGTTAACACTGCTATTTGCTAGTGTTCAAATTGAGAAACCTGAAATTCATTTACATAGAGTACCTAATAGCAAGCATTACATGCCCTTTCCTAGAAAATTCCTGGACAAAACACTCAAAAAGCAAGGTCCGGTCCTGGCATGCTCACGTTGAGGCTGCATGAGGATGGAAGAAGCTAATGGTGGGCACCTTCTCCCAGATACAACACCTGAATTTTGGGTGGCTCCTAAGTGAAAAGGTGTCAGAAGTCCAGTCCATCACGCTCAAACTGAGGGTATAGGCAGGGAATACCCACACAAAGAAATACCTTGATGACAGCTGTCAGGCCCACAAAGAAATACATTTTTATACCTTTTGGGTCTCTTGCTAACAAAGACTCAGAGTTTGACAACTCACTGCCAGTGAAGATGTGAAAACTGGAACTCTCATTCACCATCGTGAGAGCATTCGCTATGGCACTATCCATTTAAGAGTTTGGTATATACCTTTTTAAATCGTGTTAAACTATAAATTGGTAGTTACATAATAGGCACATGAATTTAAAATATAGTATAGGGAATATAGTCAATAATACTGTAATAACTATGCACAATGCCAGGTGGATATGTGAAATATTGGGGGGACCACTTTGTAAAGTATATGATTGTCTAACTGCTATGCTATACACCTGACATGCAAAATAATATTGAATGTAAACTGTAATTGAAAAATAAAAATTTTAAAAGTATATAAAAACACATAATTTTTATTCCAACAGGTTTTGCAAGTTTCCTTTTTATCTTTTTTACATCAATCTACACATCTACGATCTACAGATGTGTAGTATTTCACTGTATTTTAACACAACTACGGTAACTAATAAATACATAGTTGGGATTTTTCAATTATTATTTCAAAATGATAGCAATAAACATGTCTTCTCATACATAGGCAAATATTCTTTTAAGACAATTTCTTACGAATTGCTTAGAGATGATTCAAAGTCTGCAAGTATTTTAAATTTGTAGAAAGGGCTGATTAGTTCCTATTTTAAGAGAATTTTCCTTTAAACCACTACATCATGAATTAATAAGTCAACTATGAACTCCAGTTTTGAAAAGAGTTCTCTTCTAAAATAAACAAAAGGCACTAGCATCTTAGTATCATCTAGATTGCAAAACTTTCATGCTGATCTGACTTCAACAACCTATTTTGAAAAAACACCTCTTGTATAATAAAAATGATTTAGCCCAGCTGGTGCTGCTCAGTGGTTGAGTGTCAATCCATGAACCAAGAGGTAGCTGGTTCAATTCCCAGTCAGGGCATATGCCCATGCTGCAGGCCCAATCCCCAGTAGGGGGGTATACATGAAGCAGCGGATCAATGATGTTTCTATTGCTGCATCCTTCTCCCTTCTTCTGTCTCTAAAATCAATAAAAACATCTTTTAAAAAAAATAAAAATGATTTAAAATATAATTCAAATGCCTGCTATATTGAACATATTTGGTTAAAATTTTTTTCAATATTAAAACAATATAAATGTCATATTTCTTTTGTCAGCTGTCTCTGTAATATAACCAGGGTAAAAAAAAAAGCTCCTAAATATCCCTGATTGATCTACTGAACGGAATCTGATTCCTCTTCCACTCAGTGTCACATGCTGCTGCTTCCATTAATTCTGGTAAAGAATATTAAACTTACAGAACTTTCAGACTTTGGAGGTAAATGTTTGACCCACCTCACAGAAATATTGCCAACAATGAAGAGATCCTACCAAAACATTTGGTGAGCTACACAAATGTGTTAAGACGAGAATAAATCATAGATTAGTGATGGCTCACAACTTGTGAAAATGAAACATGTGTCTATCTCCCAATAGAGATGATCACATTACAGCCCTTCCAGAAACCAACCTCAATATGGACACTTGGGAGCTATTCGTCTCAAGCCTGAGACTCAGACAACTCATGAGCTACACGGCAGGATGAGAGTTAAGTGCCACAAACAGGTTATCATAAGGCAGCAGCAGCGTCTATCAAAAATGGGTCTATTAACTACATCTGGTCAAAAAGCTAATGTGTTCTTATCAAAATTGCAAATTTGAAATACCCCTCCACCCCCCAAATCACAACTAGCCTCTATGAGAATTCATTCTGAATAAATATTCTTTGAAAGCTACAAGTGACCTCAATAGACAGATACTGGATGTCTAGTCATGTGGAAAGGGAAGACTTCCATGTGAAAAGTCTCACAGAGCCTTCTAGAGCTCTGGAATCTGTAATAGTGACTGTATATTACCTACCGGAAATCATTTTCATCAAACTGATGTAACAAATTTATATTCTGAGAAAAAACTTTTTCTTTCTAAGTTTATTCTGCAAAACTAAGGAAATAAAAGTTAATATAGCTTGCTATTTTTAAGTCAGGCCACTTTTATTATTAAAGTAACCCAGGCACATCCAAACACTACTAACATGTATAAATTTTAAATGTTTAACGTAAGCCCAGCTGGCATGCCTCAGTGGTTGAGCGTGGATTTATGAACTGACCTATGAACCAGCAAGTCATGGTTTGATTCCAGTCAGGGTACATACCCAAGTAGCAGGTTCGATCCCCAGTAGGGGGTGTGCAGGAGGCAGCCAATCAATAATTCTCTCATTGATGGTTCTCTTTCTCTCTCTCTCTTTCCCATCCTCTGAAATCAATAAAAAAAATATATTTTTAAAGTAGTAAATTTTAGTCCTACCCAGTCTGGCACAGTGGATAGAGTGTCAGCCTAGGGACTGAAGGGTTCGGGTTTAATTCTGGTCAAGGGCACATGCCTGGGTTATGAGCTCGATCCCCAGTGGGGATTCTCTGTCATCACTGATGTTTCTCTCTCTGTCCCCCCTCTTCCTTCCTCTCTGAAATCAATGAAAATATATTTAGAAAAATATAGTATTTAATATAAATTTTTAAGGTAGGGCATATTCTATGGCATGTGAACTGTACCTAAAGCCTTTACTGTAAAAAACCTTTTAAGGTATAAAATCTCCCTAACACCCAGAGAAACCTGCTTAAAACTTCATGAAATAGAATGACAGGACAATTTGTGTACCAATCCCCCATTAAGAGTTTCATCACAGCTTCTTTTCTTCCCCTTGGAAAAAGTTGCAACAAGCCTCTTTTCTATGTACTCATTTGCACAAATCCCCCAGATACCTTCCCAGTTGCAGAGTTCTGGGAGGAGCATACAATCTATGCTCACTGGACATGCTGACAGTTCCTGACAAGACTGCCTTTCTTGTCAAACACTTGGCTGCTCCAAGTTATCCTCATGCTTCATGGCAGGAGGCCCCCTTCCATGTGTTCACAGCACTGGTTATCAAACAGCTGAATATAAACTTTCTATGATGTCAAAATTATTTTTAAGGAGATAGCGGGAGGGGTGGTTACCTTTTTAAAAGAAAAAGTAATTCCCCCATAGGGTAAATTTTCAAACAGCACTAAAAGTCTTTTGACTTGTTCTAGCCCGCCAACTAAAACAAGAATGACCATGTCAAGGAGTGTACAACACCCTTCCTTCTTGAAAAAACAAAAAAAAAAGCACTCGATGGAAGCATCATACCACATTTTGCTTTCCCACTTAATCTTAGAGGTAATTTCACATCAACATACGCTAAACTACCTCAATTCTCTTTTCACAGTTACAGATCATTCCACTAATCTAGCTGGTCCCTTACTGAGGGAAGTCTTCTTGGTTCCTGCTTTCTGCAGTTATAATGCTGTAAGAATATTTTGGAGCCAATTTATCTTAGTACATATCCAAGTGTTCAGTCAGATATACTCTCACAACTGGCACTGGTAGAACGCGTTTTCACACCTTGAAATGCTCAATTATCCAGGTGTATCAGGATTACTTAGCTTCCCATTTCTCTAACTCTGAGCGAAGATAAGAACCTGTTGTAGGATTAGATGCCTGCTAGGAAATGTTGGTGGCCCATTTCCTGTTAAGCTGTGTCAATCATGATGAATTTTATATATAGCAGGTCCTCGAATAACATCATTTCATTCAACATCTATGAGATGCTATAGGAACTATTTATTCTTGCTTATATCTACCTACTATTAGCCTACAGTAAAAATGGTTTCTCCTTACATCATTTCACTAAAGTCACAGAACCCACCAATGTTAACGAAGACGTACTGTATAAAGGAAACTAGCCCATCATCACATATACAAATATTTTGCCTCAGTTTGTCTTATTTTATGTATGGGAATTTTTCATAAGATAGTATCTTAACTTTTCATATAGACTAATGCATCCATGTTCTAGGATTTATAACATTGAAGATGACAAAAACAAAATTAGCTTTTTTGGGCTCCAACTTGGTATTTTTCCAACTGGCTAATCCACACTTTCCAACACTGTTCATTAAAAACCCATCTTCTCTACTCTGACTGAACACATACCCCTCATAATAAACTAAGTTACTATTTATATTTCAATCTTTTTCTGAAGTCTCAATTTCTTTATCTATTCTCTGACATTAATCAGGTCATTAAAGAAGTATACTGACCTTCTGACTTAATAGAAATGCTAAAGTTTGTGATACAAATAATACATTAAGACTGATATTTCAACCTATACCTCTCTATACCTATTAGTTTACTAAAACTTGATGTCCCTATGTAACAGCCTCTTTATATAATCATTTCTAGGTTATTGAAGAATTAAAACTAATACAGAAAATTACCATTTCCAAGTCCCATCTGTTAGCTGAGCTGTTGCTAGACATTTTTTGTTAATTCAAAGATTCAATGCTGAGAGCACACTGCTGTTAAAAAATATATTTGGGGAAAAATTCTTCATTCTAATCACTTTTTAATACTGGCTTAACCAGAATTTACTCCAGCAACAATATATCCTTTCAAATGTCCTTTGAGGGGGAAAATGTCTTTCCTTGGGTTTCATTTTCTCTGGCTTCCTTCATAGTCTTCAACTCAGGAAACTGAATGGCATCAAACCCTTCTAATGACTTCTGCTCATAACAGTGTTGGAGGATTAGGGGGAAAAAATTAAAACAAAACAACTCTAAATCATGCATTCTCAAAAGGGGAGGAGTAAAAACTGGCCTTATAAGGGGGAAAAAAATCTAAGGTATTTCAATGGTTGTAGCATGGAAAGAATCACAGCACACAAACTGACATGCAGCATGGATCATCATGATATCCAGAGTACCACAGAGGAAACGGGGACAAATTCAAAAAAAAAAAAAGTTTTAAAAAGGTTCCTTTGGGAGAAAATAATAAACAAAAGTTGTGAAATGTCATCTTATAACCAATAACTTGCAAAAACTTAACAGTCTGATAATACCAATGTTGGTGAGGATGTAGACACTGCTATTGTGAGTGTAAATTGATACAGCCACTTTATCAAACAATAGAGAGAAAAAGAAAAGAATTATCTTGAAAGGATGAACATGTGCATCTTTACAAACTACCAACTCTCTCTCCTAGGAACATATCCTAGATAACAGAATATATCCTAGAAAAATCCTTGTACACATGCACCAAGAAGATATTCAAGAATATTCATTATACTCTTCATAATAGCAAAAAAAAAAACTCCACTAATTTTGTCTATGAATAAAAAACAGATAGTTGGGCAATACTCAATCAACAATGAAAACAAACAATACCCAGCAAAATGGGTATAAATAGAAACAATATTGAATGAAAAAAGTTATTAACTACTGTCTATACTATGAAACCATTTATATAAAGCCTCAAAAATAAGAAAGAATAAACATAATCAAGGAATCATACAAATATGTACTAAAAATATTTTTAAAAGAAAATGACACACACGAAATATAGAGTAGTGTTGGGGAGGTGGACACACAGGCAGACACAAATGGTACTGGCCATGCTCCAGTCCTCAGCTACAGTGATGGAATAACAAGTTTCTATTCTGTTTGCTTCATAACTTACATATGTTGCATTATTCCTGTTAGTTCCCTATTTGGCTCTTCACAATAGGGACTAATGAACACCAATAAAACTTACATCCAATTCAAAAAACAGGTCCCTTTCTTTACTTGCGATTTCATAATCTGCTCGGAGGGCCAAGTCGTGGATTTTGGTGCATTCTCCTAAATCCATGCGCTGTAAGAAACAAACAGAAGTTTACACGTGGACATGTGCCCGTTAGAAAGCGCATGCTCTGGTGTCGCAACTGTCACCAACATAAACAATACTTTTTGAATACTCATCTATCATAAGAAAATTAAGAAATAGAATATGGCTGAGAACCCTTATTTTTCTTTTACCACCGTGACTACATGATACTCAGAACTGATGCATTTAACAGTGTAAAGGTTTATATCTCTTTTAGACCTAGAGTTAATTGGACAAATGAAAACCACATTAATTAACTTTGTCAATTTTATTTCTGCATCAGTCACAGAAAAAAATATTTTTTAAAATATATTTTTATTGATTTTTTACAGAGAGGAGGGAACAGGCATAGTTAGAAACATCGATCAGCTGCCTCCTGCACACCCCCCACTGGGGATGTGCCAGCAACCAAGGTATATGCCCTCGACCAAAATCGAACCTGGGACCCTTCAGTCTGCAGGCCGGCGCTCTATCCACTGAGCCATACAGGCCAGGGCAAAATATCTATTTTCCAATAGAACTGGGGATGGGGGTGACAAGAAAGAGGCAAAAAAACTCAAGTGTCCTGTCAGCAACAAGCTTCTAGTTCTAGGCATCCCTTCACACAATCTTTACTACTCAAGATGCTCAAATTGCAGAGACAAGAAAAGGAAAGAGCAGACAGAAATCAGGTTTTGACAATTACAACACAACTAACACTTGGCTTTTGTGTAGCATTTTGTATACCAAAGGGAACAAAGCAGAACAGGCTGATTCAAAGCCAAATGACTCCTACATCCTCCTAACTTGGTAAATGACCCTGGACATGTAATTAGGCCACTCTGTTGCCCCTTTGAGAAACAAAAGGCTCTTTAACTAAACAAATCACCTGTGTTACCATAAGATTAGCCTGGTGTGCTATTATGTGTTGTTGGTATTTTTTATTGTTGTATTTTTATGCATTTTACTGATTTTTTCACAGAGAGGAAGAGAGAGGGTTAGAGAGCCAGAAATATTGATGAGAGAGAATTATCGATCAGCTGCCTCCTACACACTTCCCGCTGGAGATGTGCCCACAACCAAGGTACATGCCCTTGACCGGAATCAAACCTGGGGCCTTTCAGTCCGCAGACCGACGCTCTATCCACTGAGCCAAACCAGTCAGGGCCTATTATGTGTTCTAAGCACATGTAAAACAATTAACCCTGCACAGTTCTCATCTAAATCCTGAGTACAAGACTGCACAGACACAAACACCGCCTAAACAGCAACAGGGCAGTCTGTATGCCGAGACTCATGTTTATCAAGTAACAGAGTTAACAAAACCCAACATCCAATGAGACAATTCATAACTAGTAAACAAAAAATGATGGAACCCAGAACTCCTCTGAGCTCCAACTGTGTTCATGATGGTATCAAAACCTTCATGAGCCCTGACCGGTTTGCCTCAGTGGATAGAGCATCGGCCTGTAGTCTCAAGGGTCCCAGGTTCGATTCCGGTCAAGGGCATGTACCTTGGTTGCGGGCACATCCCCAAGTAGGGGGTGTGCAGGAGGCAGCTGATCGATGTTTCTCTCTCATGGGTGTTTCTAACTCTCTAACCCTCTCCCTTCCTCTCTGTAAAAAAATCAATAAAATATATTTTTAAAAAGATACAAAACTTCATGAGTTATAAAATCCTAACATTTTAGGAAAATTAGAGAGGCTCACAGTGCCTAGCTCTTGGGCCCTATCGCACAGAAGGCATGTGCCATGCTCACAAGCAAAATATTCTTCAGCGCTAGCCAGTTTGGCTCAGTGGATAGAGCACAGGCCTGTGGACTGAAGGGTCCCGGGTTTGAGTCCAGTCAAGGGCACATGTCAGGGTGTGCAGGAAGCAGCTGATCCATGACTCACTCTCATCATTAATATTTCTCTCTCTCCGTCCCTCTATGAAATCAATAAAAGTATATTTAAAATACATATCTAATCTAGTAAGAGTAATATGCAAATTAACCATCACTCTGAGACACCCAAGCCATGTACACCAACCAAGCCATGCCCATCAGCCGATCAGAGCGACGATATCCAAATTAACTCAGCCAAGATGGCGGCCAGCAGCCATGGAGCTAGAGCAAACAGGAGGCTTCTGTTGCAACTGCCTGCCTAGGCTGGCTGAGCCTCTGCTCAAGGCAACAGTATTTCAATTACAGAAGCCATGGAGCTAAAGCAAACAGAAGGCTTCCATTGCCTATCTAGCCCTCCACTCAAAGCAACAAAGTTTCAATTATAGAAGATAAATAAATCCCAGAAACCTGATTCCAGCCAGACTCGCTGGGACCTTGGGTCAATGGGAGCTGTGGGCAGCCTGAAAACTGCCCTCAGCCCCTCACCCAGGCTGGCCACACCCCACGGGGTGAGGGTCCCCACTGGGGGGCTTGGCCAGCCTTCAAACAACCATCAGCCCCTCACCCAGGCAGGTCAGGCACGGCAGCAGGTGGACAACCCCTCCGGGGTCCCAGACTGCGAGAGGGCATAGGCCGAGCTGAGGGACCCCCTCCCCGAGTGCACAAATTTTTGTGCACCGAGCCCCTAGTTTGTTTGTGTGTGTGTGTGTGTGTGTGTGTGTGTGTGTATGCATACATATATATTCCCTTCAATATCATCAATGACAGTGAGCTGCCTAGCATGGTATTTATCTTCATTTCTACCAAAAATTGACTCTTACCTTTAAATGCTAAAACCTCTTTCTCCTTCATTATTCTTACTCTGAAGTCATATATAGCTCACGTATATTGGTTACACAGGGGATCTAGAGGTAGAGCAATAGTGGTTCTAGAAGCCAAAGTTGCAACTACAATCA
The DNA here is from genome assembly GCA_004026665.1 of Murina feae. Lineage (NCBI taxonomy): Eukaryota > Metazoa > Chordata > Mammalia > Chiroptera > Vespertilionidae > Murina > Murina feae. The sequence continues at coordinate 18,370 of PVJC01010040.1, forward strand.
CTGTCCCTGTAAAACTGACTTTTGCTTCATTCGCTCTTCTAAGTACCAAATAAGATTCTTTAAAATACATAGTTTCCACAAATGAGACTATGCACTTTAGCTGAAAAACTAACAGCAGCTATCAGAAGTACTTAAAAGCTAATGAAGTCTTGCCCTGGCCAGTGGTTAGAGCGTTGGCCCACTCACCAAAAGATCAAGGATTTGATTCTCAGTCAAAGGCTAGGGCAAATACCTGGGATGCAGGCTAGATCCCCATCGGAGAGTGCAAAGGAGGCAACCAACTGATGTTTCTGTCCCTCCCTTTCTCCCTTTCACCCTCTCTTCTACTCTTTAAAAAAATAAAAGCTAAAGAAGTAACTGCCACAGGAAGCGCTAAAACCTTAAGTGCTAAAAATTTTAAGTGCAAATCAATTTCCACTCTAAAAACTTCCAAATGCCAAGGAAGTTTTTACATTAGGCAACCACAAATAAAGCAAAACTCACCGCTGTCTTCCTTTGGGCGAGAGGCCTCAAGCTAAAGTGAGCGGAGGATAGGCCTGGGTGCCATGGTTACTCTCTGGAAATACTTGTATCTTTTCCGCTTTGCCAAGGAGGCAGGGAAGTACTGGCCAATTACCTTGGCAGCTGAACACCAAACAGCTGCAACTCCACACTCATTAGGTCTTTCCAAAATATCCCAAGTGGCTGCTAAATCCAGCCTGTCAGACCGTTTTTACTGCTCAAACACCTGTGTTCTCCCTAGTGCTCTGACACTGCCAACAGGAAAAGACACTAAACTTTTGGAAAACAAAGTTCTTCCACTGAGACCAGTTATACTACCTTCCCTCCAACTATTTTACTCTCCCAAACTTACTAACCAATACTATATTTTTCCATGAAGCCTCAATAAAAGTAATACTTCCACTCCTCTGTGCCTTACCTCGATGACAGGACATAGTATAGTGTTGAACAAAAATGTGGGTGGGCCTGGCATAGCCCTTAGCAGGCTGACGTTATAACCACGTTCATCTTGCAGCTCCACTGTAAAGAATTCTATTCATCCCAATTTAACACAAACCCCCGTAAGACCCATCGTTCAACTCTACCCCTCACCTTCCACTTCCATGTAGGCAACACCCAATGAGGCTCAACCTTTACTACAACCTCCATTTCAATTCCCAATCCTTGTCCTAATCGATCCCCGGCAAGTCCTGAGATTTGCATCTTCACATGAACATGTCTCCTGCGTTTTCTCCTTCTCTTCAGTCTGCTCTTTCTCAGACTCCTATTGAGGTGCCCTTGCCCAACCCCACACAGGACTGACTTTGATCAGTCCGTGGCTTCTCATAACTGCCTCCCCCCACTCACAGCAGTCCAGATACACCAGTGGCATTCCTGCTGTCCTCATCTCGATCCTCTACCCAGAGCATTATACCACCAAAACCAGGCACATGTTCCTTCTCACCATTCAGGTCTCTATTCCAATGTCCCTAAGAGGCCTTACATAATCACCCTATCTGGAATAGTCCATTACTTACTCATTATTTATTGTATGCTCTCTTTCACCATGACATGAGAGCAAAGACTTTGTATTATTGGCAACATATCCCCAGTGCCTGGCACAGAGAGTAGGTGTCCAATAAATATTTGGTGAATTAATCTATATCTAACACAATAAACATTGGTAGGAAATGGTCTCATTCTGGTTATTTTTCTCACCAGCATTCTGGAACAATGCTACACAGGGATGTGATTAAGAAAAACATGGATGCCCTAACAGGTTTGGCTCAGTGGATAGAGCGTAAGCCTGCGGACTCAAGGGTCCCAGGTTCAATTCCAGTCAAGGGCATGTACCTTGGTTACGGGCTCATCCCCTGTGAGGAGTGTGCTGGAGGCAGCTGATCAATGTTTCTCTCTCATCGATGTTTCTAACTCTCCCTCTCCCTTTCTCTCTGTAAAAAATCAATATATTTTAAAAAAAAAAGAAAAGAAAAACATGGTTGGCCCTAGCCGGTTTGGCTCAGAGGATAGAGCATTGGCCTGCAAACTGAAAGGCCCCGGGTACAATTCTGATCCAGGGCACATGGCCAGGTTGCAAGCTCGATCCCCAGTGGGGGACATGCAGGAGATAGCCAATCAATGATTCTCATCATCGATGTTTCTCTCTCTCTCTCTTTCTCCCTCCCTCCCTCTCCCTTCCTCTCTGAAATCAATAAAAAATATATTTAAAAAAAAGAAAAACATGGTTGAAATGCTTCACTCTGCACGTCCCTCGTCTTCAAACTTCTCCCACCAAGATCTATCAACAATTCCAGACTATGAAACTTCTCCTACAGGAGTATTCTGTAGCTGAACTGTTTAAAACTAATGGAAGCCAGAAATCTATATTGATGGATTCCTTTTGCTCTGTATTAGCCTATTCTGCTTGACTTTCTCTGGTACACAAAGAGCAACACAAACAAAAATCTGCAGCAAATGCGAGTTATAATGCTTTCCTACACAAGACCCAAGTGCAGGTGAGCCCCAGGTAAGCATCACAAGGTTTGGCATTAGTTTCCTATTTGCTGTCAGAAGAGCCAGCTTGAGAAGATATAATACACCTAAGCAGTTTCCCACCACAATGTCATTAACAAAGCAATGATTAACCACAAAGAAATGTTCACTAGTACATGCACATTTGAGCCTTAAAATGAAAAGACAGTTTTTATATCCACGAGGCTGCTGTGAAATCTTAAAATGGTGCTGATCTTTGTAGATCCTACACTCCTTAGTCTTAAATCCTATCTAATTTTGAATAAATGCACATTCTACAAAATTAGCACTAATATGTTTTGTTCATTTGAACTTAAAATTTTAGGGGTCTATATTCATTGAATCATGTGTTACTTTCTTGAAAGGGTGGCATAATTTTACAAAACTAGAAAAATCAATGTTATTCCCAACTGATTTTTAGAGAACTTCAAAATTCGGGGAAGAAATGTTATCTTGTTTGACTCTACAAAAACCTGGTAACTTCTGCTCAGCCTGTTTGTCTCAATGGTTAAGCGTCAACCTATGAACCAGGAGGTCACAGTGTGATTGCAGGTCAGGGCATATGCCCTGCTTGTGGGCTGGATGCCCAGGAAGGGTGTGCAGGAGGTAGCTGATCGATGTTTCCATCATCTCGCTCCCTCTCCTTTCCTCTCTCTTTGAAAAAGCAATAAAAATCTATTTTTTTAAATTGTTTATTAAAAATAATTCCACAATTTGAAGGGGCAATAAAGGTAATTTCTATCTGATAAAGGAAGACAAAATTCAACCTGGAAAACTTCTACTGCCTACACAGCTCCCTAGACTGAGTGTTCTGCAATGTCTCCCTCCACCCCCCTCAAATGCACCTACCGTCCCAGCCAGGATGTCATGAGGGCAGCAGTCCAGAAGGTGACTCTTGCAGACTCGGTCATCTGTAAACTTCACCCTCTGTCTGGTTTCATCTCCTGAAATTTATTTGCGGTTTTAAATAAGACAATACCACGTTAAATACAAAAGCATATCTGGTACAAGTCACCTGGATGATTTGCAGACTACCAAATACACTGAAAAGCTGATCTAGAGATATTTACTACTGGAGTGGAATACAGATGTTTTCTGATGCTAAATATATCACGAAGAATCGCATTTAATAAGATCCGACTCCGTCATTGTGCCAAAGAAGTCAAGGAGTCAGAAGTAAAAGGCTGAGCACCAAAAGGCCACTAGCCCCACACATACATGTGGGCAATGATACCAAAACCCATGTTAATCAGAGGGCCATGAATCACCACATACGACCTACAGCTGGTAGTTTCCACCAACAAAAGCTATTTATTAATCTAATCATTTTGCTGTGGACAAAATGTGTAAGCAGCCATTTTGCTCAAAAATACAAAGAAAGCTTTCAAACTCTACCGCTAATAAATAATCTAGACCTAGCCTCCCTATCCCCTTTTCACCCCCACCCTTTAAAAAGAAGAGTTGGCACCTGGGAGTTCACTGTTAACAAGACAATACTAAAAAAAGAAGAAGAAGAAGAAAAAAACTTAAAAAAAAAAAAAAGGCAAAAAGGAACTAGGTTAGTCAATACACACTGTGAGTTCCAACATATACTGTACCCATCTGCATTCTTCAAGACCTCAGCTGCAGAATTTTATGCCCGCTGTTGAAAAGTTTTAAAGGGAAAGTTTTCTTGCCCAACCTGCAGTAAGGAAGTCAGGGGAATGATACATGAAAGTAAAGGCAAAGTGGAATGTGACAAATTTTAAAGCTAACCTGTGCAGAGGACACAGAGCTGTGTAATACTAGAGGAGGAATATATTTTAGGATTTGCAAGCATCCAGGATTAATGTAGTGTCTCCTTACTGAAAATGCTCTCTTTCTAAACTACGCTTTTAAAGATACTTGTGAGGGGGGGAAAAAAAAAAAAAAAAAGCAAACACTTTTTTGTTATAACAGCTTAGAAATTGGGTTGTGACTC
>PVJC01010040.1:22940-44665 GCA_004026665.1 Murina feae
TTTTTTTTGCAAAGATGCAACCACTTTCTCCTGAGACAACCGTCCTGATCGTGCACGCCTCCCTACAGTAACGCACCCTAACCTGACGCCTGACAAGCGCTGGCTACACAGAGCCTCTCCTAAGTGGGAAGCGGGCTTGGAACCCTCGGAAGAAAAGCTCCATTTACGGCTCTCCTCGCGATGGTACAGACAACAACGGCGGGAGTTCGAGGCCCATCGGCTCCCGTTGGGTGTAGCTTCTCCCAAGCTGCCGGCCACCTGGAGCCCACGGTGGCTCCAGCCTTTCGCCAACTCCCCGGTGGGAAATGGCAGGACCATGCATGGGGACGGAGCCCCACTGACTGAGCGGGCTCGGAGGAGGAGCCCGCCGAAGATCCGCCGCCGGAGGGAGAAGAGCCGACCGAGGTCGCCTCCCCGGCGAACCCGCTCACACAAAGGCCCGGCGCCGGCCATCGGCGCGTGGGGGAGGGGAGGGCGCAGGCGCAGACGGTTGCGGCCCCCGCTTCAGGCCGCCCGGCGGCCTCGCCTCGCTCCCGCCCCAGCCCCTCGCCTGCCTGGCCGCCCCGACTCACCGTCCCGGGCCGTGCCCATGAGCTGGTCCAGCAGGGCCCGCATCTGCGCCTGGGCGGACATGGTGGCCGGCGGGGGCGGCAGGAACGGTCTGGACAAGGTCTCTCAATTCAGCGGCGGTGGCGACGACGAAAGATGGTCACGTCGGTCTCGAGCCCGCTGGGCTCCTTCCCTTCGCGGGGGACGCCGGGAGGAAGTACGTCAGGGCCGGCGTTTGGCCTGCTGGGAAATGTAGTTCCTGAGGCGGATGGGCACAGAACTCCGCTCTAGAGCAGACAGGTTGGGTGGTCCGAGCCAGTCGTCTAAGCCCTGGAGCCAGTCTCTACTCTGATCTTACTGTTGGAGCCCAAGACCTATAAACTCTACAGAGGCTCCTGCATACTAGATATTTACATTACGATTCATAACAGTAGCAACATTACAGTTATGAAGTAGCAATGAAAACAGTTTTATGGTTGGGTCACAACATGAGGAACTGCATTTAAAGGGCCAGAAGGTTGGGAACCCCTGCTTTATAATCTGATTAAAACAAGAGTAGATTAACATGTTTACAAATGTTCTTGTTTTGGAAACACTTGCTGCACCTCCCACAGCCCATTATCTACTTAGGAAGGAGTTAGGGAGGGCTACGAGGTCAGGCTTAGTTATGCCAGGAGAGCTCTGCCCTCCAGGCTGGGACTTGTTTGCGGCCCTGCCACAGGTCAGACTGAGGCTTGACCCTGGAGTCGCTCCCTGCACTTTCCCAAGCAGGCTGTTCTGATAGCCTACATTGTTTCTCAGCCTATGCCTGACCACCTCAAGTTGGGTCTCTGAATCTGCTGCTTCAGCATGGGGCCCTGACACCTTCTCCTTTGGATCAACTGGTTCTTTTTAAAAAACTACACATTTTTATTGATTTCAGAGAAGAAGGGAAAGGGAGAGACAGAGATAGAAACATCAATGATGAGAGGGTCATTGATTGGCTGCCTCCTGCACACCCCCTACTGGGGATTGAGCCCATAATCCAGGCATGTGCCCTGAGGAGGAAATGAACCCATGACCTCCTGGTTCATAGTTCGACTCTCAACCACTGAGCCACCCCAGCAGGGCTTTATTTACTTACTTTTAGAAAGAGTAGAAAGGGGAGATAAACATTGATTTGTGATAGATCCTCACCTCAGCTGGTGGCTGGAGTATGACGTACCCTGCAGCCCGGAAATACCTGAGTGATTAACCATGTACCTTATTTGGACTATACATTGGACCACCAATCCACACCTGCCAAATACCCTAAGCCCTTGTCCTATATGGACAATGCAGCAAGCCACCAATCAGTGTGCGCCCAGTATACTAAGGCCCACCCCTTCCCATTCCGCCCCTCAAAAGGAGTGCCCACCTCCGCACCTGCTGCTGTTCTCCCCGTGAGACAGCCCGGCAGGACCTTCTCCTCTAACAAAGCCTGTAGTCCTGGTTTTCGGCTTCTGTTGATCTTTCAATGTGTTGTTCCACTTATTAATGCATTCATTGATTGATTCTTGTATGTGCCCTGAGTAGGGATCAAACCCATAATCTTGGTATAAGGGGAGGATGCTTTAACCAACTAAACTACCCGGCCAGGTCTGGATCCGACTGCCCTAAATGGAACTGGCTGTTTTTCAGCCTGCAGGCTGCCTAAACTAACTGAGTTGGTTAACCAGTTTGGGCCCTTTCTCTAGAGAAAAGCCTCTGAAAAAAATGGGGTCTTGGGTATCTAAATATTTCCCTCCTACAGGGCTTCTAGTCAAATTTATGTTTAAAAACTATGGGCCCACCCAGCTGGTGTGGTTCAGTGGATAGAGCACTGGCCTGTGGACTGAAGGGTTCTAGGTTTGATTCCAGCCAAGGGCCTATGCCTAGGTTGCAGGCTCGATCCCCCAGTAGGGGGCGTGCAGGAGGCAGTTGATCAATGATTCTCTCTCATCATTGATGTTTCTATCTCTCTCTCTCCCTTTCGCTCTGAAATCAATAAAAAACATTTTTTTAAAAAACAACAACCATGGTCCCACCCAGCTGGTGTGGCTCAGTTAGTTGGGAGTCATCCCTTGCACCAAAAGGTTGCTGGCTCCATTCCCAATAGGGACCATGTTTCCCCCTCACGTTGTTTCTGTTTCTCCCTCTCCCTTCCTCTCTCTAAAAATCAATAAAAAATAGCCCAGCCAGCTAAAAATAGCCCAACCACTATGGCTTAGTGGGTCACAGGTTGGATTGCCAGTCAGGGCACATGGCCAGGTTTTGGGCTCGATCCCTAAGAGGTGGCATGCAGGAGGCAGCCAATCAATGATTCTCTCTCATCATTGATGTTTCTCTCTTTCCCTCTCCCTTCCTCTTTGAAATCAACAACAAAAAAATATATTTAAAAAATAAAATAAAAAATATATTAAAGCCCTAACCCGTTTGACTCAATGGATAGAGCATCGGCCTTCAGACTGAAGGGTCCCAGGTTCGATTCCAGTCAAGGGTTGTGGGCACATCCTCAGTAGGAGGTGTGCAGGAGGCAGCTGACAGATGTTTCTCGCTCATCGATGTTTCTAACTCTCTATCCCTCTCCCTTCCTCTCTGTAAAAAAATCAATAAAATATATTTTTAAAATATATATTAAAAAAATAAAATGAAAAATATATTTAAAAAAATAAAAAATCAATAAAAATGTTTAAATCTTTGAAAACCATGGTCTTTAATGTACATTTTTAACAAAATGGACCGCTATGGCCAAAAGTAATTTAGAGTATCAGTGGCCATTATGAGGAACTTCCTCCTCAGCTTTTATAATGTGATGACTCTTTAGTTCTCTATTTTCAGCTCTGAGCTCCTGTTTAAAAACCATCAGACACACTACGTTTATTATGTTTTTGCCTTTTTTTTTTTTTTGCTGTTAAACTTTGTACCTGTTGCTTATTGAATCTGAACACAAGCAATTTGGACCATGCATTTTTCCCTCCAACATTCAACAGGATGCCATGAAGAGGTCCTTCCTAAAATCAAGGGACAAAAGGCTGCTGATTTTGGAAGAACTGACTATTGATCAGCTATGCCTTTAAAGATCTCCATCAAAAGGGCTGAACTGCATCCAGCACAGCCTGAGAAGGTTAAAGAAGACAGACAAGAGAATACTGTTGGGGCCAGGTAGGATGACTGTGCCTGGATGAGGAAATAGCAACACAGCCTATAAGCCAAAGCTTTACTTTATAGTCAGATCACACAAAGCAAAACAAGGGGTGTGGTCAACATGTTTACAATGTTCCTGCAAGTTTCAAATCTATTTAGTTACTCAAGCATTGTTTTGGCAGCACTTGCTGCCCCTCCCACAGCCCATCAGCTGCCTAGGAACAAAGGAGGACTATAAGGTCAAGCTTAATTGTGGCTAGGAGGGCTCTGCCCTCCAAGCTGGGACTTGTATGTGCCTCTGCCACAGGTCAGTCTGAGGCTTGACCCGCTACTCCCTACAAGGGGGAAATGTCAAAGTAATAAAAGATTTAAACCAAGATAAGAATCCTTTTAGGAGCCTTGGTTGGTTGGTGCTACCTCCAGTACACCTTCTGGTATACCAAAAGGATCAGGGTTTGAGTCACCCTAAGGAAGATACCTAGGACGCAGGTTCAATCCCTGTTCAGGGATACAGGAGGCTACTGACCAATGTTTCTCTCTCTCTAAAAAATCAATTAAAAAAACATATCCTAATCTGACCAGAGTGGTTCAGTGGTTGAGTGTCAGCCTTTGAGTTAGGAGATCACGGTTCGATTCCGGTCAAGGGCACATGCCCGGGGTTTGGGCTTGATCCCCAGTGGGGGGGGGGGTGCAGGAGGCAGCTGATCAATGATTCTCTCTCATCACTGATGCTTCTGTTAGAAAGAAGGCAAGCACCAAAACCAGAGCTGAGACACACAGCCTTGCGTGATTGGCTAATTTGAAGGAAAAAGGAAGGGGTTGACCTTTGCCATTTCAACATGGCAGCCCCCAGGGAAACTGCAAGTCACAAGAGCTAAAACGGTAGCTGCCTAAACTCCCTTCTTTGACAGAAAAGATTACATGTTTATTCTTACAATCTCCCCCCTTTCCTTTCTTTTTGTTTTCTTTTGTTTTGTCTTTATTTTTATTGTCTTCAGAGAGATAGAAACATCCGTGATGAAACTCCAGTTCTCGCTGTGGCTCGGGAGCGCCCTGAAAGCCGCCCCTTCTCAGGGTCATGATGGGCAGCAAGATGGTGTCCACTAGCAGGGTCATGCAGGTAGTCAAGCCACATACTCCGTTAATAAGGGTCCCTAACAGAAGAGAGAATCCTAAACCAAATCTATCAGAAGCTGTGAGATCAACAAGAGTACCATCTCACTCTTCAATTTCACAGCATTCTAAGGAAGTAAATCGTCAGATTGGCTGATGCTTCAGGACCCACCAGACACTGCAGAAATAATAAAAACATTGCCTCAGAAAAACAGAAGGAAACACGTGTCTCAAGAAGAAGTCGAATATATCCAACCTGGAGGTCCTGAATAATCACTGACTCTGTGGCTTCTGTTTGTTCAAACAAAAGAATAATCTTTATAATAAAGGACTTCCAAAATGACTAATGAGAAATTATACATTAAACAACTTTAACAAATATTCTGTAAAAAAAAAAAAAAAAAAGAAAAGAAAGAAATATAGAAAACTTAGATAGACACTTGTATTTCTTAACTTATGCATCTTGGCAGCTTTTCCACAAGCTTATCTAATCTAATCTAATAAAAGAGTAATATGCAAATTGACCCTCACTCTGTTACACCTAAACCACATCTGCCAACCAAGCCAGGCCCACCAGCCAATCAGAATGGCTGTATGCAAATTAACCCAGCCAAGATGGCGGCCAGCAGCCACGGAGCTAGAGCAAACAGGAGGCTTCTGTTGCACCAGCGATGGAGGAAACTGCCTGCCTAGGCCGGCTGGGCCTCTGCTCAAGGCAACAAAGTTTCAATTATAGAAGAAAAATAAATCCCAGAAACCTGCTTCCAGCCAGCCTCGCTGGGACGTTGGGTCAATGGGAGTTTTGGGCAGCCTGAAAACTCTCCTCAGCCCCTCACCCAGGTTGGCCAGGCATGCCAGCAAGTGGACACATCTCCCAAGGGGTCCCAGACTGTGAGTGGGCACAGGCCAAGCTGAGGGACCCCCCCGAGTGCACAAATTTTTGTGCACCGGGCCCCTAGTTGTTTATATACTTTATACTTATTAAAGTACACATTAAAAAAAAAAAAAAGAAACATCAATGATGAGGGAGAATCATTAATCAGCTGCCTCCCACATGCCCCCTACTGGGGATTGGGCCCACAACCTGGGCATGTGCCCTTAATGGGAATGGAACCTGGGACCCTTCAGTCCATAGGCTGATGTTGTACCCACTGACCCACACAGTTAGGGATCCCCTTTTCTTATTTAACTCTTTTCTTCAAACTCAGCTAACATTCATTGACTTTCATGCTCTGCAGTGTCTACGAGGAGGAGATTATTTTGCTGTTTGGCAAATGCAGTGATAAGATGGCTGCAACACCAGATTTATATAGGCAAAAATCACAAGGTATCAATTACATCTTTGGGTTTGGATTGAGGAACCTGGTTTGCAAAAAGTAGTTTACAGAAGCAAAATTGGGCGTGTTAGTTATCACTGAATCAATGGAAACACATTGCCTAGAGCTATGGGTCTTGTGACCACTGAGTTGACAGGAACACATTATCTGAAACCATCAGGTCTCAACTGGAATGCGTTATCTGTAGCCATTGAGGTAATTTAGGATGATTGTGCTGTCCAATTAAACTACAATCTCTACCTGAGATGATTGCTACCATACTTCACTCTTTGATATCAATAAAAATATATTTTTAAAAAATCAACAAAAACACTCTTTTATACAACTAGAGGCCAGGTGCTCAAAAATTTGTGCACTCGGGGCGGGGGGGTCCCTCAGCCCGGCCTGTTGCCCTCTCGCAATCTGGAACCCCTTGGGAGATGTCCACCTGCTGGCTTAGGCCTGCTTCCCAGAGGATTGGGCCTAAGCTGACAGTTAGATATCCCTCTGGCATCCTGGGGGGGCCCTTGGGAGATGTCCACTTGCCAGCGGGGAGCCTAAGCCATAGTCGGACATCCTTAGCACTGCTGAGGAGACAGGAGAGGCTCCCACCACCACTGCTATACTGGCAGCTGGCAACCTGGCTTGTGGCTGACCCCCAGGGGAAGCTCCTGCATTAAGCATCTGCCCCCTGGTGGTCAGAGTGTGTTGTAGTGACCAGTCCTTCCCAGTCATTCTGCTGTTATGGTTAATTTGCATATTACCCTTTTACTATATAGGATAGAGGCCTGGTGCATGGGTGGGGGCCAGTTGGTTTGCCCTGAAGGGTGTCCTGGATCAGGGTAGGGGTCCCACTGGGGTGCCTGGCCAGCCTGAGTGAGGGGCTGAGGGCCATTTTCAGGCTGGCCGCATCCCCTTCAGGGAGGGGGGTCCTGCTGGGGTACCTGGCCAGCCTGGGTGAGTGACTGATGACTGTTTGCAGCAAGGCTGGCTGGAAACAGGTATCTGGGATTTATTTATCTTCTATAATTGAAACTTTATTGCTTTAACCAGAGCCCAGGTTGGGTTGCCCCTGACAACCCAGGCTCCCAGCGCTTCTTTGAGCCCAAGCCAGCTAGAAGCAGGTATCTGGGGTTTATTTAATTTCTATAATTGAAACTTTGTTGCCTTTGAGAAGGAAAAAAGGGCTAATTCAAAGGTAGCCCTGATGTTCTGGGGGAAATGACCTTCAGCTGAGGCATTGCCTCCTTCACCAAAACTGGATTAGCAAAACAAAGCAGGAGCGCTGCCCTAAGGGAAGGGTGGATTGTTAGCTGACACGGTAACCTTGGAACACCTGGGGAAGGGTGGATTGTTAAACTGGGTGGAATCCTTGAAACACCTGGGGAAAGGGAGGTTGAGAGTTTCAGTTCCTCTAGTGCCTGGAGGGAGGGAACACATTTGTAATAAGATTAACTCGGGAAGCATTATGAGGAAGGGCTCCCAAGTGTTACTTTGCTCTGATTTGGAACATTTCCCAGAGACTGCGAGTGATTGAAACCATGTTTTCTCCACTCCTTCAAAGAGCATGTTTAGTTTTTTTGGTCTTTCTGCAACACCTTAAGCAGAGGCAACAGCCGGCCAAGGCAGGTGGGAACCTTAGCTTCCTCCATCGCCAGGGCAAGCCTCCTGCTTGTTCCAGCTCCGTGGCTGCTGGCCGCCATCTTAGCTGAATTAATTTGCATATAGTTGCTCTGATTGGCTGGTGGGCGTGGCTTAGGTGTAGTGGAGTGACACTAATTTGCATATTACTCTTTTATTAGATTAGATATTTATAGGTGCACACAACCCACAGACACCCTGCATAAAAACACCACCGTAGCAGAGGAATGTCTCTTATCCTGGCTCTGGGACTGTCCTGCAGGAGTAAAGATATTTGCCTTGCTGTCTGGCTCCTGAGTATCCTTTGTTCTGCCAGGACCCCTGGTTTTAGGGCTCGCCTTATTTCTAACACTTCTCTCTCTCTCCTTCCTCTTTGAAATCAATAAAAAAATATAAAAATAATGAAAACATATACTAGGGTGAGGATTAAAAAGGAAAATAAATAGATAAAATATATCATAAAAAAAGAAATCCCTGTAGGAGGAGTTTTCATGCCCTATGTCAGTTGAGACAGCCCACAGGTTTAAACTCTGTGGTTTAAAAGCTTCCATCCCCTAATTTCTTCTCCTGTGTAGAACTTCCTCCCCTTCGTTTAGCCTGCTTCCCATGGTTACACATATGGAATTGCAATCCTTTTTTCTTTTCTGAATGAATCCTTTTTGCAAAGGAATACCTGGCTGACCTTTTGTTTGTGGTTGTTATGAAACCGCAAACATATTTAGCTACTCTCAGACTCATTTTAAAAAATATATATTTTATTGATTTTTTTATAGAGAGGAAGAGCGAGGGATAGTTAGAAACATCGATCAGCTTCCTGCACACTCCCCACTGGGGATGTGCCCGCAACTAAGGTACATGCCCTTGACCAGAATTGAACTTGGGACCCTTGAGTCCGCAGGCTGACTGATGCTTTATCCACTGAGCCAAACCGGTTAGGGCTCATTTTTATTTTTTTTTTACATCTGTGAAATGGGAAGTCTTAGGGTGCCTGTCGTATGACTTGTGGATGTTACATCAGGTGTAGAATGAATGTTAAGTTTGTGATTATTGTCCTGTGAGCTCATAATCTGCCACTCGCCAGGCTCTTGTAGTCCTAGCCACATCAAGGGACTGACAATGAACTCTTGATGTGGGACTCTCCCTTGAGAGCAGCCCACTGCTTGAAAGCAGTTTGATTACCTGGGGTTCTTTCTACTTTAGGGGGACAATGAGTCATCCTTTTGGAACCATCAACATTTCCAGATGTGTGTTGGCTTTTACTGACTACGGCACCTCCACTTCTGCCCACACATCCAAAGGCTTGCAAAATTCTGAGTCGCTGGCATGGAATCCTGCACAGCCCTGCCTTGTACCAAGAGATCCATTTCACGCTAAAGCAGGTCGAATATTATTTCTGTGTAGCAAGCCACTTAGAAACGCAATAGTGTGATATAAAAACATTTATTTCTTATAATTCTGTGGGATTCATCCAGGGCTGAGCTGGGCCCAGGGCTCTTCACCTCTAGGTGGTGTTGACTGAGTTCACAAAATGGCTTGTATAAAACTGGGCTGAGAAAAAAATAAAAATAATAAAACTGGGCTGAGTGAAGGTGGAAGAAGGCTTCACTGACATGCCTGGACTCTCTGTGGTCCTCCACGTGGCCTCTCTCTGTACGTGTACCTGAGATCATGCCACCCAGCAGGCCAGCCCAAGCTGCTTCAGATATGGCAGCTGGCTGCCCTCAGAGAGGAAGTGGGAACTCGGTTCTTTTTAAGGCCTAGGCTCTAACCCCAGAACTCCTACCATTATCAGTTAAAAGAAGTTGAAAGGCCAATGCAGATTCAAGGGGAGGGGAAACTAATGCTACCTTTTGATGTCAGCTTGTGTGTACAAAGGTGTGAAGAGTTTCCAATAGCCATTTCTTGAGACTACCAACTGACCACAGTCCCCAAAAGCTAAAATATACAGGCTTTGGAATTAACGGTGGGAAGCAGTACTGACATCATCATGACTCTCGTTGACCGAATTGAGGACTTCAATATTATAATAAAAACTTTGAAGTCATTAGAAAAAAATGTGGAAGAGAAACTTGGGGTAGGACAGGATTCTTTAACAAAACACAGAAAAATATGCCCTAACCGGTTTGGCTCAGTGGATAGAGCGTCGGCCTGCGGACTGAAGGGTCCCAGGTTCCATTCCAGTCAAGGGCATGTACCTTGGTTGCGGCCACATCCCCAGTGGGCAGTGTGCAGGAGGCAGCTGATCGATGTTTCTCTCTCATCGATGTTCCTAACTCTCTATCCCTCTCCCTTCCTCTCTGTAAAAAAGTCAATAAAATATATTTAAAAAACACTAAGTATAAAAGATACATTTTTGTATATTAAAATAAAAACGGTTCACCACAAAGTGAATAGACAAGATGCAAACTGAGATACCTTCAACACAAATCACTGATAATAATAACTTAATATCCAAAAAAGAGCGCTAAGAAACAATAAGAAAAAAACCATTTAACAGAAATTTGGGCCAGAGAAGAGACAGTCTTGGCCAATAAACAGGTGGAAAGATGCGGTAATAAATCGTGGACTGAGAATAAAGCCACAAGCAGCTCTACTTCAAACCCACAGGACTGACAAGGCCAGCTCTGGGCGCTGATGACCGCACGCACACGCGGCGCCGGACTCCCACGCACACGCCCGCGGGGCGGCGCTGGATCCGGGAGGGCGTGGCCAAAATAATTGTTGCTTAGCAACCGAGGCCAGCCGCGGGATGAGGCCAATTCCGGCGCGCTTCCGCCCCGCCCCGGTGTACCGGAAGTGAAGCTTGGGGGCGGGGCTGTGCGGCCGGGAAGGCTCCGCAGCAGGTGAGTGTAAGTGTGCGCGCCCCCCTCTTCCCCTGTGCATCACGCGGGGCCCCACCTCCTCACTCTGTACCCGGCTTCTCCGCCTCGGCGACCCCGGCCCCGAGGGACGCCGCCAGCGCTAGCGCCCACCTCCCCTCGGTGTTGGAGTCCACGCGTGTCGGGGCGGTGGTGTGGGTGGAAAGGCTGCAGCGGAGGCTGGGGCCGGCCCGGGAGAGTCCTCGGCTCCGGCTTCCACAGCCTGGACTTAGTTGCGTTGACTTGGAGCCCGTTTGCCTCGAAGACAGGATTTAAATCCCAGGTAGGACACGTCCCACTCGGCGTTGCCCGCGCCCCTAGGTAAGCGAGGCATTGCCGCGTTTATATGCTCTTGAGGGTGTTGCCTGGCGAAAAACATCGAATGCCGAAACGGAATGTCCGCGAGGAGTCTCTCCCTCCCAAGGGTCGGGTAGTCGCGTCGTCTTGTCAGGACATTGTTAAACCAACTGGCAGAGGGACCCCCAAGCTCAGCTGACATTTACTCATCTGTGGGGAAGATCGCTCAGAGAAAGCCTGTCCTACTGAACAGAAGCCAGGCAGAGTTTAAAAGGGGGGCGCGGGGGGCGGGGAGGACACAGTGAAAGAGTTTCTAGCTCCTCCGTGCACTGATTGGCTGAGAGCTAACACGGACAGAGTTCGCCCTTGAAAAGAATGATAAGTTATCAGGCCAGGCAAGTGCAATGACTCGCTGCTCTTCGAGGAACCCTGTGATTTCAGCGGGGGCGCTTGTGCTGTGTGGCCATCCCCCAAGGACTGGCTGCTCATGTTTTCCTAGCGCCATCTCCAGATTGTGCCACTTTTTCCTTTTTCCCTTGCAATGTCTCAGGGACCATAGAGCAGCTTAGATGAACTCCTCAGATACTGAATGTCTACTTAGTGCCTGGCACAGTCCTAGGTGCTGAGGATAATAGCACTCAACAAACACAAAATTCCCGTCCTCGCGACCTTTAAATCTATAGGAGGATACAGGTAACAAATAAGCAACATATGGAGCATGCTAAAGAGGACATACAGAGGAGGGAAGGATGAAATAAAGGAAATGACTGTGATATCAAGTGGACGTTTATTAGGGGAATTTTACCGGTTTTCTGGGTTCTTGTTGCAGGCTTCAAGTGTCAAGAAACCATTAAAACTAGATAGAGCGTCTGCCTGCGGATTCAAGGGACCCCGGGTTCGATTCCGGCCAAGGGCATGTACCTTGGTTGCAGGCACATACCCAGTGGGGAGTGTGCAGGAGGCAGCTGATCGATGTTTCTCATTGATGTTTCTAACTCTATCCCTCTCCCTTCCTCTCTGTAAAAAAACAATAAAATATGTATATTTTAAAAAAAGAAACCATTAAAACTAGTGTAACCTGGCCCAGTCGGTGTGGCTCAGTTGTTTGAGCGTTGTCCCATGTACCAGAAGATCGCTGGTTCGATTCCTAATCAGGGCACGTGCCCCAGTTGCGGGCTCAGTTCCCAGTTGGGGTAGTGCAAGCAACAGTGCATCAAAGATTCTCTCTCATCATTGATTCAAATATATATATATATATATATATATATATATATATATATATATTCCAGAGAGGGAGAGGGATAGAGATAGAAACAGGAATTTATGATTTATTACCTTTTTTTAAACATATTTTATTGATTTTTTTACAGAGAGGAAGAGAGAGGGATAGAGAGTTAGAAACATCGATGAGAGAGAAACATCGATCAGCTGCCTCCTGCACACCTCCCACTGGGGATGTGCCCCCAAGGAAAGTACATGCCCTTGACTGGAATCGAACCTGGGACCCTTCAGTCCACAGGCCGACGCTCTATCCACTGAGCCAAACCGGTCAGGGCTTATTACCTTTTTTCATCCACAATTTCCAACACTTATTATTTCACAGTTTCTATGAGTCAGGCATTCAGGAGTGACTTAGGGGATTATGGTCTTATCACCTATAGCTCAGTGAGTGTGGAGCAGTGTGAAGAAGGAGGTCAGGTTTGAGTGTGCTTGGCAGGCATAGTGGGAGTTACTAGGTGAAGACAGGCGGAGGAACAGTGTGTACCAAAGATCAGCGGTGTGAGTAGGGTGACAGCTGTTGGGCATAGGCTTTGGGGAGAGATGATACTAGAAGTAGGCAAGAGCCGGGGAGTGAAAGACCTGGAGCCGAATGGGGGTTTCTGAGCTTTTTTCTAAAATAGTGAGGGATCTTTCAAGAAATTTTAAGCAGCAGATATCTTAGAATGCTGTCTTTTGAAACTTCAAGGAAACACTTGAGTGGGCTGCAGAAATCTAAGTAAGTTATAGAAATACTAGAGGCCTAGTGCACGAAATTTGTACACTTGTGGGTGGAGGGGTGCCCAGACTGTGCCCTCTTGCAGTCCAGGAGCACTTAGTGCTAATGCGGAGACGGGAGAGGCTCCCGCCACCACTGCCACTGTGATCACGGCTTCTGGCTGAGTGGTGGAGCTCCCCCTGTGGGAGCGCACTGACAACCAGGGGCAGCTCCTGTGTTGAGCGTTTGCTCCCTGCTGATCAGTGTACATCATAGCGACCGGTCGTTCTGCCATTTGTCAATTTGCATATTAGCCTTTTATTATATAGGATAGGATGACCTAAAATAGTGGCCGTTGGAAGGAGGAGCTAAATTGAACAGATAAGTTAGAATCTACAGAATTTGTTGGGTGTTTCAAAACATACTGTGTATCTCTCTCAAACTTGGCCTTTATATAAAGCCCACGAATCTAGTGGGTTTTGTTCCCACTTTCACTTTGTAAACTCCTTCATGGTGTCAGAAAGGAGGAGAATGAAGCCCTGACCAGGTAGCTCAGTAGGTTAGGTGTTATCCTCACACACCAAGGTGTGGGTTCCATCCCTGAGCAGGGCACATACAGGCAAAGTTTTTGCTTTCCGCCTTCCCTTAATGTATGGATAAAAGTAACACTGATTCCCAAGGGGAGTCAAAGAAAATAAAATCTGCTTTAGAATTCAGGGAAAAGGTTTACTCTATGTTATTCTATGGACAAACCTACACAGCTGATTCCGTGTAATAGCCATTTCTCTGAAATGCAGATACATATTCCTCCTTAACTTATTTTTTAGGAGGTACTGAGAGCCGTCCTCAGTTAACTTAAACCTTTTGCGCTTGTGTGAAGGAAAGGAACTGGGTGTTGAGGTTTGTGAGTGCTGCTGCCTGCATGTGCTGTAATGCATTTGCCTTTATCTGGGCCCTGTCACCTTAAAATTTGTTCTCAGTTGCAATATGATTAAGGGCCTATTCTTTGTCTTGGATTTATTTGCTTGGTGAAGAGAGGAAATTATTGTTCAGCTGTAAACAGCTGAACAGTAGCAGTCATTGTCCGACTCCTGCTTTGCTCAGCGGAAAATCCAGCGCTGTCTAGTTGAGTATTGTGGGTGTCTTCCAGATACGCCGGTGGAGCTATCAGAATACTTGGGCCTCCCTTGGCCTTGACATGGGCCTCCTCGTGTAAAAAACATTCTTAACCCGTTCTCACATATAACTGCGAGCTTTAGGGGCAAGCATTTGAGCACGCGTGCTCTAAGATCAATTAGACATCACAGATCGTGACGTCTACAACAAGACCGGCCCTGGAGTGAAGAGACGGATTGTCCCTCTTGTCCAGGGCTCCATAAAGTTCTCTCCCCTCCACCTAACTGACATTTACTGAGTGTCGGCCACATGTTTGGCACGGGGGATGCAACAGAATCCTTCTGCCCTTAAACGGCTCTCGGTCAGCTGTAGGAGGGACGTCGGGAGTGCTCTGAGAGAAAAAGGCCAAGCTCCCCGGGGTAGGAGGTGGGTAACCCCGGGCAGTGGTGCTCACACAGGCTTGATGCTGCGTCAGCTGAGGCTTGGAGAGCCGAGAGGGGGCTTTCCAGGCAGGAGGACCAGCATGTGGAAAGTGTTGAAAATCAGTATTCTTCACTGGTCAGGCCATGGCACAAGCTATGTGGACAAAGGCAATTTAATAAAACAGCGGAGCCGGGCCAGCATGACTCACTGGTTGAGTGCTGACCTATGAACCAGGAGATCACGGTTCAGGTCCTGGTCAGGGCACAGGCCTGGGTTGCGGGCTCCATCCCCAGGAGGGTTGTGAAGGGGACAGCCGACAGATGATTCTCTCTCATCGTTGGTGTTTCTATCTCTCCCTTCCTCTCTGAATTCAATGAAAAAATATTTTAAAAAACTACCCAAATGCCCAGCGAATACAGTTCTTCCTCCTTGTTCATGGGGAATACATTCCAAGACTCCAGGGGATACCTGAAACCACAGTATCAAACACTATGTATACTGTTCTTTTCTTTATATTTATGTACCTAGGGTAAAGTTTATAAATTAGGCACAGACAGAGAAAAACAGTAATAACCACTAATAAAATAAAACAGTTATAACACTATACTGCAATAGGTATGTGTATGTGGTCACTTGATTCAGGGAATCACTTGCCATTTAAGATTTTCAGACCATGGTTGACCAGGAGTCACTGAAACTGCGGGTCAGGGGGACTACGCTGCATGACAACATGCAGTGTATGCTGTTCTGTGCAATTCCCGTTTTTCAGAAAATAGTCCAACTGGGCATAAATAAGAGGTAAGAGTTCCCCCAAAGAAATCTGTTCTTTCACCCAGACCTTAAGAATGACCTTTGGCCTCATCCATGCATAGTGGTAGAGTGGTAAAGTGATTTTTTTCAAGCCATTGACAGGATCCTTTCAGTTTCTGTTACTAGTTGTTGAAGCTAAATAGTAAAGTTAATCTGTAATCACAGCTTTTCCTTAAGTATTCCTCACGTATTTTCTCCACGAAAAACATAACTCATCTGCTGTTTCCTCCAAGTATCCCCTCTGCTTATAGGAATGTATTTTTTTTCTCTCTGTTTTTTAATTTTCAGGTACACTTTCCCCCCGCTTGCTCTGTTTATTCACATTTGAAGTAGCCTTGCTTTGAATAGTGTCTACATTGTAAAACTGTGGTTAAGGAATGCGGGAAGTAGGTCGTCTCTGAGCGGCGGGAAGCATTCAGTTGACTGTGCTAGAATTCCTGGTGCACAGGAGTGAGCCTTCTTCATTATTCCCGCACAGAGATCAAACTGTAGTAGCAACTTCTCAGAATTCTCAGGTGAAACCAAAAGTATGACTGTAAGACATGCAGTTTAAAAAATTTTTAATTTAAACGGAGTTTTAAATGTGCAAACTACCTTTTAGGTTAAAGTATTTAATTTTAAAATCTGATCTCTTTGGCTCATTGTCTGAAAATTCATTTTAAAAATGCTGTAAAATTCAAAATTTAAAAATTGGTGGGCCCTAACTGGTTTGGCTCAGTGGATGGAGTGTCGGCCTGCGGACTGAAGGGTCCCAGGTTCGATTCTGGTCAAGGGCATGTACCTTGGTTGCGGGCACATCCCCAGTGGGAGGTGTGCAGGAGGCAGCTGATCGATGTTTCTCTCTCATCGATGTTTCTAACCCTATCCCTCTCCCTTCCTCTCTGTAAAAAAACAATAATATTTATTTTAAAAAATTGGTGGAGGGGGAAGGTTTTTTAAAAATATATATTTTTATTGTTTTTAAAGAGGAAGGGAAAGGGAGGGAGGGAGGGAGGGAGAGAGAGAGAGAGAGAGAGAGAGAGAGAGAAACATCAATGATGAGAGGGAATCATTGATTGACTGCCTCCTGCACAACCCCTACTGGGGATCTAGCCCACCACCCGGGCATGTGCCTTGACTGGAATGGAACCCTGGACCCTTCATTCCTCAGGTTGATGCTCTGTTCACTGAACCGAACTGGCTAGGGTGGGGAAGGGTTTTTATTAAAGTACCTTAAAATGACCTTTTCTCAGAAAAACAGTTATCAAATTTTAATTAAAAAAATTAGACCCCCTACTTCATAATATCTGTAGAACTGCCAATTATTTGTTCTGGCAGTTTTCCTTCTGCTCTTGTTAGAATTTTTATGCTTTCTTTCTTTATTAAAAAAAACACACACAGTTAGAGTGAAACTTTTTTTTTTTAATTTTATGTTCTCTCTGACTCAGTTCTGTCTTCCTAGAGAAAGAACTCTTGGGGAAAAAGGAGACACCCTTGTTTCCTTCCTGTGTGTACTGTAGCATTCCTGCCCTTGAAAATTAGTGAGTTACATAAACTGTTGTCTTATTTTATTGGTTTTCCTCATAATTAGAGTCTCCAGCCTGGATGGCGTAACTCCCCTAGGAGTGTTATGGAAAGGGGGCCTGGCCCTTGGTGGGTCTGCCCAAGGCGGCTGGTGGTGCGTGGGTTCCTAACTTGGTGTAGGAAAAATTTCTCAACATGAGTCCATGTGACTGACTATGAGGGAACACTTATTAAAGCTGGGGACAGTGAAACAAGAAAGGGCTCAGTGTAGAAGCAACAGGAGAGCCGGGGCTGGGAAGTCAGAGAAAACGGGGCCTTGGGATCAGGTTCAGGACAAGCTGCTGCTGCCCATTGCTCCCCTGGTTGCAAGCCTGGTGGGTCCTTTAGAGGTTGGGAGGTGCATGCCTGGGGTGGGGGGGAAGAAGAGGGGAAAGGGAATGGTGGGGGCTGCTCCCCAGAGGGAGAGCAGGAGCTGGGTCCTTGGTCTGAGGCTCTATCTCTCACAGGCGGGAATCGTAGGGGAGGTCTCAGGGGAGCGTTTCAGCAGAATCTTCATCCGTGTCTAGGGGCGCTCCTCCAGGCCGTGTGGTCTCCACCAATGTGTCAGTCATCGCAGCTGGTCCTGGTGTCACCCACCCGGTTCTGCTGCTTTCCTGGGTCTGGACCTGAAATGCAGTTGAGGCCCAGATGTCATTTCTGAGGAGGTGGCCTTCTGCATCTGCTGTAAATTGCTGCCAATTTGTTCAGCTGCCTGTCTCGGGTTCCCTGTCCCACTTGTCCTGACTTACTGGCCAGTCGCAGGAGGACAGGAGTGGCAGCTACAGTGGCCTTAAACAGACACACCCACTGTTTCGGGGTGTGTCTGCTTCCTCATAGTTCCTTAGTGCCCGGGGGAATAATCTAGTTGAAAACCCATACACAGGGCTGTTTTCAGCTCACTTCAGGTTATCCTTAGAGTCACATGTTTTACCTTGATGTGTGTCATATTGGTACATTTTCTTCCTCATCCCTCACATTTTGCTTCTTTGTTTTGTTTTACTGGACATTAAGTTAAAATGCAGAGTTTATAGTTATCATTTCAGAAACTCAGAATTGATAGGGAGAAACTTCCAATCAGTGACAGTTTGAAAATCCTATGACTCGATTTCTAATTTCTGTCCTCAAGAATACTAGCTTGATAGAAATGAAAGAAAAGTACATTGGGTGCAAATGAGGGAAAGATACCAATCTCTTTAACCTCATGATCTTTATCCTTTATTATTTTTTCTTCATCTGTTATATCTTCACAGCTTTTATTATAGACTAGAGGCTCAGTGCACAAAAATTTGTGCACTCAAGGGGAGTCCCTCAGCCTGGCCTGTGCCCTCTTGCAATCTGGGACCCCTTGGGGAATGTCCACCTGCTGGCTTAGGCCCACTCCCCAGGGGGATCGGGCCAAAGCTGGCAGTCATACCTCTGGCAGCCTGGGAGCCCTCAGGGATGTCCAGTTGTCAGCGGGGAGCAGGCCTAAGCTGCAGTCAGACATCCTTAGCACTGCTGAGGAGGTGGGAGAGGCTCCCACCACCACTGCTGTACTGACAGCCGTCAGCCTGGCTTGTGGCTGAACAGAGCTCCCCCTGTGGGAGCGCACTGACCACCAGGGGGCAGCTCCTGCATTGAGCGTCTGCCCTCTGGTGGTCAGTGTGCATCATAGTGACCAGTCATTCCCAGTCATTCTGTTAGGATCAATTTGCATATTACCCTTTTATTATAAAGGATGAAAACTGCTTAATTTCTTTTTGGTATCTGGAAAGCATTAATTTAATTTCATATATAGGGTGGGGCAAAAGTAGGCTTACAGTTGTGAGAGAAACAATTTATTTTTGTATTACTATTTATTGATTACTGTATTATTTTCCATAGAAAGGTGTGTGGTTTGAGATTCTTCATTGTGATATTAGAGGCAAAATACCTTAAAGTTTATCTTATTCCATACTTATCTGAAATTTGGCAGTTGCCATTTGAAATAAACCAAAAAAAAGCTCTGAGTTTACAGTCTTACAAATTCCGTTTAGAAAGAAACCTCTTGTACTTTATTTTTGAGTCTGCTCAGAGCAGGTCCCCATGGGAGGGTCTGCAGCTCTCCCACCCCCACACCTCCCACAGGTGCTGCTGCTGCTGCTCCAGGAACCAAAATGATGGCTGGCAGTATTCATAACTTTCTGTAAGATGTAAACTTCCAGGTTCGGGAAGCTAAGCAAACCTTTAACAGGGTAAACCCAAAGAAATCCATGCCAAGACATAATTAAACTTCTGAAAACTAAAGACAAAAAAGAATTGACATGTGACTTCATGGGGAAAACCAATTCGGGTGACAGCAGACTTCTTGTCAGAAACCTTGAAGGCCAGAAGGAAGTGGCATAACTGTTTGTCAGGTGCTGAAAGAAAAGAACCTATCAAACTCTGAGGGCTTTTTTTATTTGTTTGTTTTTTTAATCCTCACTCGAGGATATGTTTTTTATTGATTTTAAGAGGGAGATATGGATATGAGAGAGAAACATTGATCGGTTGCATCCTGTACTTGGCTTGACCGTGGATCAAACCCGCAACCTTTCAGTATACAGGACAGTGCTCTAACCAACGAAGCCACTCAGCCAGGGCAACCCTGGGTTTTTTGGTTTTGTTTTATTTTTATTTTCAGAATATGTTTATTAAAGCTGGGGCAGTGAATCAAGAAAGGACTTAGGATAGAAAAAGCACAGGAGGGAGACGAGGCAGGGCTGCTTTGTTTCACTGGAAAGTCGGAGAAAAGGGGGCTTTGGAGACAGGTTCAGGGGGTTAGCTTGGGACTAACTGGCCCATTTCTCCCCTGGTTGCAAGTCATGTGGGGACCCTTAGACTTCAGGAGAAAGAAAATTCATTCGAAAGGGAGATTGGAATGTGCATGTCCCAAGGAGGGTGCACCTCAAACCTAGTTTTTTGGTTTTTGTTGATTTTAGAGAGAGGAAGAGAGAGGGGTAGGGAGAGAGAAACATCAATGATGAGAGAGAATCATCAGTTGGCTGCCTCCTGCATGCCCTCACTGGGGATCGAGCCTGCAACCTGGGCATGTGCCCTTGACTGGAATTGAACCCAGGACCCTTAAGTCCAAAGGCCGATGCTCTACCCACTAGCCAAACCAGCTAGGGCTCTGGTCACATTTTAAAAACACACTTTGCCCTGACCGGTTTGGCTCATGGGATAGAGCGTCAGCCTGCAGACTAAAAGGTGCCAAGTTCGATTCCGGTCAAGGGCATGTACCTTGGTTGTGGGCACATCCCCAGTGGGGGATGTGCAGGAGGCAGCTGATCGATGTTTCTCTCTCGTTGATGTTTCTAACTCTCTATCCCTCTCCCTTCCTCTTTGTAAAATGTCAATAAAATATATTTAAAAACAAAACAAGAAACCCCCACACTTTATGCGTGTCAGTGCAGAGAGCTTTCTAGCCACAAGGAACTGCTAACATACTTCCCCTCTTGAGTTTGGGGGCCACAGGAGGGAGGGAGATTTATACTTTTGTATCTTTCAGGTATATTACATATATTGATGACTTTAAAAAAATCTCAAATCATCAGTACTATTTGTTCTTCACTTTCCTTTGTTCTTAGCTTTGGGGACCCATGTGGTTTAGGGATCCTAAGATGGTGAGAGAAAGGAGGAGTTTAACTAGATTGGGCTCTGCATTTGGATTTACTTTACTAAGCTTACAGACAATTCCAAGGGAAACAACACCCCCAAAAGCAGCCTCGGACGGCTTGGTTACTGGAAGAAGCTGTCCCTCCCCTGGCTTAGCTTTCCTGCTGCCTGGCAGTGGGACTGGAATCTCCACTCAGGGGCCAGCGGGCAAGAGAAAACTAGTCATCATCTGGTGGCAAAATGGGATGACCAGACAAGGGGAGGCGGGGAATCCTGGCTCCGGAAGGACACGTTCGCAGGCTGCCCCGAGATGCATTTCACCACCAGCTTTCTGATCCCTAGATCCACCTGTCCAGACCCAACCACCAGATGTACCAGTGGCTGTCCAGAAGCTAATGTTGAACACGGCTGCCCGGTGCTCCTGCAGAGGTAGGCGTGGGAAACGAGGGTCAGAGACTGAATGTGAATAGGTGTGTCCTCTGGAACAGGTGCCCCTCGTTCTTGCATAGATGGTCTGAGGGCGATTTCCTGCTGTCTCCTGGTCGATGCTCCGTCTTCTTTTTTTTCTTTTTTTAAATTTATCTTTATTGTTCAGATTATTACAGTTGTTCCTCTTTTCTCCCCCATAGCTCCCCTCCTCCCATTTCCCACCCCAACCTCTGTCCTTGCCCCCCCTCTGTCCTCATCCATAGGTGTACAATCATTGTCCAGTCTCTTCACGCATCCCCAACACCCTTAACCCCCCAAAATTGTCTGTCCACTCCATTCTATGCCTCTGATTCTATTCTATTCACTAGTTTATTCTGTTCATCAGACCCTTTATTCACTTGATTCTTAGATTCACTCGTTGATATATATTTGTTGTTCATAATTTTCACTTTCCTTTTCCTTCTTCCTCATTCTCAAAGGATACCTTTCAAAATCTCACACAATACTGGTTGGGTGGTGATGAACTCTTTTAGCTTTTTCTTGTCTGTGAAGCTCTTTATCCGACCCTCAATTCTGAACGATAGCTTTGCTGGGTAAAGTAATTTTGGCTGTAGGTTCTTGCTATGCATCACTTTGAATATTTCTTGCCACTCCCTTCTGACCTGCTAAGTTTCTGTTGGGAAATCACCTGACAGTCGTATGGGTGCCCCCTTGTAGGTAACTAACTGCTTTTCTCTTGCAGCTTTTAAGATTCTCTCCTTGTCTTTTGCTCTTGGCATTTTAATTATGATATGTCTTGGTGTGGTCCTCCTTCGGTTCCTTTTGTTTGGAGTTCTCTGAGCTTCCTGGACTTGGAAGTCTATTTCTTTCACCAGGTGAGGGAAGTTTTCTGTCATT
>PVJC01010041.1:0-44550 GCA_004026665.1 Murina feae
ATGGATCTCCCTTTTGACCCTGTGATCCCACTTCTGGGAATATATCCTAAGAAACCAGAAATGTATTTTAGAAATTTTGATAAAAGTTTATCACTTTGATTTTTAATAAAAGGTTTGTTGATATTTTGACTTTTCTTTAATCATGAGTGATAAACTTTGAAAATCTGTGCTTGCTTCAGTATGCTATTTTCCTGTCTTTATTTTGTACTTCTTGGTGCTTGAAGACATCAGGCATAAAGAGGTGATATAATTAAGAACATGGCCCAGCTGGTGTGCTTCAGTGGTTGAGTATGAATTTACAAATCAGGAGATCACAGTTCGATTCTGGCCAGGGCACATGCCTAGACCAAGAGGGGTGAGTAGGAGGCAGCCAGTCAATGTTTCTCTTTCATCATTGATGTTTCTTCCTCTCTATTCCTTTTCCTTCCTCTCCCATCCTCTCTCTAAAATCAAAATATATATATTTAAAAAAGAAGAGGATGGACAGTTGACCCATGCGACTCAACTACTCAGCCACTGCCAATGTAACAAAAATTTCTGATTTGAGAAAAAAGGACCTTGGGTGTCTACTTTCTAGGGCAAAACTGAACAAACTATTAAATTAAATTAGAACAGTTACAATTCTATAGAGAATTCTCATTATCAGCTTCTAAATGGTTACCTTGGGCACATGCCAATGTATCTGGACTCTATTTTCCAACCCTGTACAATGAGAGCATGGAAATCTAGACTCTAAAATCCCTTCTCAATCTAAAATCCAACCTAAAAGGATTCTTTTAAAAGGCAGGTTTGTCTGTAAGAAGGGCAGGTGTGTATAACTGCTGTTTAAAATGCGAGTTATTTGAACATGAGTTCATAGGTTAAAGATATCGGAAAGTGTGTTTATAACATGTTAAAGTGGGTGAGTGAGAGAGAAATGTTGTTTACAAACCACCTTGGTTCACAAGCTTGCACCTATTCCTAACGCATTGGATTTGGGGGTGGGAGAAGGAAAGAAAGAAAAAGGTTCATATTCAAGCCAAGATTTAATAGTTGTGTTTTTTAAAGATAATGATTACTTTGTCTCTTTCATCCATTAAACTTGAGTCCTTGGGTCTTTTCTATTTCTACCATCTTACTCTGTCCCAAGTGATATTTTTGAATGAATGAATTGTTAATTGAATGACAAAATCCCCTGTGTACTTGATTATATTATGAGAAAGTAAGACTTCTTCAACTTGCACTCTTTTTAGCCTCAACTCTCTTATCACCTGACATCCACCTACATTATGTTGAAGAGGGGGGAAATCAGTTAACAGGGGGAAAATTTTCTCTGTTATCCTGCTTTTTCACTGAAATCTCATTAAAGAAAAGCAAATTACTGTCTTTTTTTATGTCTGGCTAAATGACTTCTGAAGTTTTACAAACATAAATGATTTTTATTTCTATGAAGCAGTTCTATTAGCACAGTAAAACCACTAAATGAAACACAGCAGAAACCTGTGTAGGACTTGTCTCCCATTTGCAGATAGATGCAAAGATAAGACAAGAGCAGAGTTCAGAGGGATGCAACTGCTGCCTTTGAAAATGAAAAGGGGCTACACACCAGGAATGTGGGTAGCCTTTAGAAGCTGGAAGAGGCAATGAACAGGTTCTCCTCTATAGCTTCCAGTAGGAAAACAGTCCATGGACACCCAGAATTTACCCCCATAAAACCTATTTTGTACTTCTGACTTCCAGAACTGTAAGATACTACATTTGTGTTATTTTAAGCCACTATGTTTAGGATTATTTGTTACAGCAGCCAGAGAAAACTAATATACCCAGTAATTATTTTCATTAACAATAATGTTTTTAATGAAACTTGCTTATAACTCATCTAAAAACGATAATTACATTGAACATTATAACCATTTCTAATGGGATATTCTATGTAGGAATTGTGAGGAATTTACCTCTCCTCTCTTAAAAATAATCCCAGTTGACTGCTTTCTCTAATAGTTTGAAAGCACCTTTACATCCTACAGTTTTGCTGAGTCAAGTACTGATAGTCTAATGAGTTCTAAGGAACTTTTGAGCAATTCACTTGGAAATGAGTAGGAACTTACTGAGGCATAGATCTTTTAATGAGGTCATTCTTTTTACTTTATAGTGAAAAGGGTTTGCCCCTACACAGTTATTTATATCCTACCCATAATTGGAAAAGCCAAAATTGCTTTGAAGTTTCAAAATGCTGATATTTGGAAATGTATTTACTTTACTAGATGGACTCTAGCTTATCTTAGTTTTGCTGAGCATGTTCCAAGGATGTGTCTGTTAGGAAATTCTGTAAAACCCTACTAATTATTTGAAAGAAAATGTGCTTTTCAAATTCATAAAGTTCAAGATAGCAGCCCAGTGCTAACACGCACATGCTAAGACTGGCAGATGGAAGCACTTTCGTAATAACTACTTCCCCTTGCGCACAGTGATCATGGAGGTGGAGAATGTTCTTTAGTGCTACCATAAATCAGTGTGAAGAGGGAAAACAATTCAAAAGTAAACAGAAAAGGAAGTCTTGAACTAAGGACATGATATCTCTGAAGATTATCTCCAGGGGTTGACATACCCGTTAGGGCCATTGTTTCAAACTAATAAAATGAAAAAACTCACACTCATTTCTCCTCAACCTTTCATTTCCAACACACTAATACACATAGACACATACCATACATTTAATCTGATAAGCATTTATTGGAATGCTGCCATTGGTATACTATAATCCTTCCATGATTCTTTTCTTGTCATTTGCCATATAAATGATATTTACATTTGTTGTCTATTGTTTTGGTTTCTTGAAGAACTCAATTTAGGATTTGGAAGTTCTTGTTGTCTTTGAAGCAATGTTGTTGGATTTTCTAACAGTTACTATTATCCAGAAGTTTTATTTAGTCTGCTCAACAAAAAGTTTAGGGCTTGTTAAGAAAGATATTAACATTTCTTGCCTGGATAATATATATATTTTTAATTGTTGACATATGATATGGATTACATTTTAAAATTTCTATTTATCCCTAACATGAAACCAATAATCAACTATTTTTAAACACTTTTATTATTAGAAGTTTCCTCAGTTGTAGTGTTCATTGAGTTTCTTGTTTCTTATATGGAAGTAAGAAAAAAAGTGTCTACTTGCAATAATCACAAAGGGCAAAACTTAATTCCCTTACTTAATTGCAATCAACATAAATTGGTGAACTCTGTCTTCAGTTAAACTATTCAGTGTTTTTAAAAGTCATCATTATTTGTTATATAAGTAGATGCCCGATGCACAAAGATTCGTGCAAGCATCCCGCCCCACCCCCAGCCGCTCGGCCTGTGCGAGCTGCCCACAGGCCAGCCATCTTTGTCAGGTTAATTTGCATACTCCTGATTGGCTGGTAGGTGTTGTGAAGGGACGGTCAGTTTACATCTTTCTCTTTTATTAGTGTAGATTTCACAGTTTTATTTCTGGCTTAAGCAGGTAAAAAGGTCAGCAAAGCATTTTTTTCCTTTTATAAATACTTTAAAATGCTTTGAATAGGCAAGAGTGCCAAAATACTCTTTTGCACTTAAAAATGACATCACAATAAGATAGATATACAAAGTGAATATGGAGTGAAATATATGTATAATACTTGGAGAATTCTGTAGTTTTGGATTTTAGTTTTTATTCTTGATGTGAAAGTAACTATAAAATTATCATGCCATATTCTATATACTTTATAATTCCTTCTCAATGGCATTATAGTTGACATATATGTTTTTTCTCAATAATAACCCTAAATTTAAGGCACTTCATTTCATATACCCATACATATAATATTTTATTTAATAATTATTTATTGAATGACTGAATAGGTTCAAATTTTTGAAATACCTCATAATGATCATCTTAGCTGCTATTTATTAAAGAAAACATTTTTATTTAAAATGGCCAATTAAAGTGCATACATTGGATATTTTTTCTTGAAACAAGTCTCACATTGTTTATAATTATATATATATCATGGTAGTAACTGACAAAAAAAAATGACGTCTTTTGACAAAATGAAGTCCCTGGAAACTAAACTGTCAGCTCTTTAACATAATAGCAGCATAATGATGAGTTGTGCTATTGCATTTATATTGACTCTATATTGTTCCCTTTTTATTAAAGTCTTTCTCTGTTTACTTTGTTTAAGTTTTTGGTCAGCATCCTGAAAAAGTGAAGATAAAAGTTTGGAATGAGATATGGGGAGCATCTTAGTGGTTTGCTACACTGAGAATCCACGTTACGCTGTGAAATGCCTGGGAAGCAGCGTTCAGAAAAACAGCTCTAGCTAAGAGGGGGGCTATACAGTAAGACAGTGTTGCAGCAGAGGGGTGTCACCAGGCAGGTTACTAATGGTAGGGACCCCCCAAAAAAGCAGAGGTGTCCAGGGGAACACACCCTGGAGTGTTAGCAGCCTTATCCAACAGCTGCCAAATGGCATTACCCCATGGCCCCAATGGGTCATAAGATTGTAATGTTCATTTTGTACTCTACACAGCACAATACAAGCAGCATGCCGCCTTCCAACCATTTATTTAAAAAATCAAGCTCAAAACAAAACTCTCTTATGTTCTTATATAAGGACATCTTTTCCATAGAGATATTTTCCACCTAAAGCGTGAAAGAAGACTCAAAGTCACTCATCTAAACACACTTAAGGAACTGAAATAGTCTCCTACACTGGCTGTCTGTCACCCAGGGGCCCACCCTGGTTTGTTATTTTGAAATCAAGCAATGCAGAGCATCTGTTCTTGTCAGAGTTGCTTACCTGTATGCTATTCTGGACATTTTAAATTATTTTTGGATTGTTAGAATGAAGAAGAACCCTGGAAAAGACTCTCATAAGTCAGACTTTTAGTTGATAGCCAAATAATTAGACATGCCTCACAAGGTTTTTCCCTATTCAGATTTTACCAGTGTTATATTTTTTTAATGAACTGCTTACAGGAATAAATGGGGAAAAGGCAGAAGATCAGGGTTAAGCAACAAAGAAGACTGAGAAGTTGCAATTCTTCAAACTGGTAGAAATTGGAGGCAGAAAGAAATGAGGGAGGGTATACCGGAGTGCATTTATCTCTGCCACAGACCAGTCAAAAAGGATGAAAAGATGCAGGTATTTGTCCTTCCTTATTCCATTGGGCCTTCTTAATGAGGCAAACAGGATATAGAGATATCCTATCCCCCTGAATAAAAAAGAGGGGAAACAAGAAGAATAGCTAACACTTAAATAGTGCTTACTATGGACCAGGTGCATATAAGCATATAAACATTTGTTTAAAACATAAACATATAAAGAGTGTTTTAATTATTAACTAATTTAATTCTAACATCAATCCTAACATTATTGTCCCCATTTACATGATGAAACTGAAGTACAGAAAAGCTAAGTAACTTTCCCAAAATTACAGAGCTTGTAAGTAACTGAATCTGAGCAAGGATTCCTATCCAGGCTGCCTGGCTGAAGACCACACTGTATGTTGTGCCTGGAATTGTTCAGACTTAACAAAAAATAAATATTTTGAATATAATGTCCTCGGAATCACATTATTAATATCCCATAACTTTATCCAATGGAAAGCAAAACTTGTATGGTGTCTCCAATAGAGCAAATAATACGTATTTTATTTTAAATTCTTTTTGGTTATTCAGATTTCATATAATCAGTAGGTCACTAAGACATATCTTAGAAGCTGGTTCTCATATAGACTAGGTTGTTGGAACCTAGTGGTCAAAGATTACGTCTGTGGCCATTTTAATTCATTCAAAAACTTCACATGTGGTATGCCTTACATTTTATTATAATTACTTTTAATATATTTTATAAGGTATATAAAGTATTTTTGTGTGTATTTAGTACATTTTAACCATTTTTTTCTCTGTTAAATAAATGTCTTTGTGTATTTTAGGTTTGCTTTTCCACAGACATTTTTTCTAAACTTTTTCATCTCCTATGTGTCTTTCTTAACCAGATGTGATTTCTTAAAAAGATAATTTTGATTGTACTAGACATCCAGTCGATAAGCCATTGGTCCATCTAAATTATAAAATATATAGCAAGCAAGCATAAAGTGCTGTTTAAGAAGTTTCAGAAGAAGATGGGGAACTCCTAGATAACCAATTTCAGAAGGATTTTCTTTAACATTGAAATAAATTCACAATAAGGTTTTTCATTTTTTTCTCACTGTCATCCTTACATGAACTTTCCACTTCACAAGTGGAGAAGTAAGAGATGTTGGGCAAAACCTCGGGTGGAAATAGCAGGAGCTGGGGGTGAGAATGAGGAATGGGGCAGAGGATGGAGGGATGCTGGGGGTTGGAAGAAGGCTCCAGGTGATTTCCATGAGGAATGAGGCTAAAAATATTGAGCTAACAGATTGTGTAACCAAGACATGAGGATAAAGGGAAAGGTTTGAGAGGTGGGAACGTATAAGTTGGGGTCAGTCTAAACAAGCCCACTTCTTTTAAAATCAGTTTAAAAAGTTTCTTGACAGAGTTGTCCATGTCTCCATCTGGATATCACCTCAATTTGGTGGTAACTTTGTCCTCATCCTTGTGTATTAGGAACGGGCATGGTTTTATGTCGCTCAAGGGAGATACACTTGCAAGTCCTATGAGAGCCCAGAGCGTTTTTATTACATTTTGTGATTACAGTTGGAGATGCTGTTTATCTTATTTCTTGTAAAACTCAGAGCGAAGCTGTTCTTGGGTCTCTTTGTAATCAAATCTGCTTCTTCAGCAGTAATTTTAGCATCTATTATCCCTTGAGCCTCTGGCAGCCCAGCAGCCTCGCAGCTTTGACATCACTTGCGGTTTGCAGAACATCATGCAGTGCTGTCTAGTGCTCCTGATAATAGTTTCTAAATGCATAGCTGTTTTATACTGCTTGAAATTGTCCCGTCTCTTCCTAGCCATTGAACTTGGCAAGTTAATCCTTTAACTTTCTCTACCCCATGCTCAGACCTCACTGTAGGATCATTGGTGTCACACCAAGTAAGACTTCACAGTGACAGAAACAAGTTTGTGCTGGAACTGGGAAT
Source organism: Murina feae (assembly GCA_004026665.1). NCBI lineage: Eukaryota > Metazoa > Chordata > Mammalia > Chiroptera > Vespertilionidae > Murina > Murina feae. Next base: position 7,069 of record PVJC01010041.1, read on the forward strand.
GTCACCCTCTGGAAGATGTACATATTGTCTTTTTAGATGAAGAAACAAAAGCAATTAAAAGCATATTTTTCTGAGTACACCTAATGAGTCCAACACAGAACCAAAAAGGGCAATCTGTGCTCCTCACTCCTGGTCACATGAGTGGTTTCCCTGGGCTTCCTTCTCCTCTCACCAAAGCTCCTGTGCCTGCAGCACAGAGTAATCATACTTGAGTTCTGCCTCACACTTACATTCTCAGAGCTGATTCCAAGATATTAGGTTTAAAGACTTGGAGGGGGAGCGGGGGGATGAGGAGAGATGGTCAAGGAGGCCTACATTAATCTGATGGGCTAGCTCTCCATTCATTGCAACCTTGAATTTTTGTATCATGGGGAGCCATCTTTAGTCAGGGCTTGTAATTAATTACAAACTCTGTGGAAAGAGACTCTGGCAGTAACATGAATTATCCCCTAAGAAAAATGTAAAGGTGCCTCTCCCCTCTTTAACACTGTATCCTCAGAAATGCCTCACCATGTTCTTGGGGTGGACTGTGCAAGGTTCCATTGATTCCCCATACCCTCATGCTCACCAGGTAGGCCTGCCAGCCACCGAGACTTCCTCCCCCATAAAGAATCTCCAAAGAAACATCAAAGACAGGAAGTCTTTGTTAGTACCATACATTGACTCAGAGTGGAACAACAAAGATATTTCTCCTTGCCTCGGGTCAGTTTGACCCAGACCCAGACCCAGACTTGACTAGAATATAGAGATATAAATTATAAGGCTAAAGAAAGAGCTGTTGTTATAACAGGGTCACTTGCCTTCTCAAACTAAAAAAAAAAAAAAAGGTTAGGAATATTTTCTTTTACAAACAAAATCTTGCTGCCCTAATTTCCTAATTTCTGGTGCACGATAGTACAGGGTGTTCTCAAGACTAATTCTTCCCTGGTGTGATTCCATGTTGCGCGTCTGTCCTGAGGAACAGAAGTCCTTTATCCCAGTCCGCCTTCTCTCCCACTTAAGTGTGTGCCACCACCCCAGGGAGGATTCAGTGGATGTGGACATGAGCCCTTGGAGGCCCCAGAACCATCTTTTTGGTTGTGAATTAAAGGCCGACAAAGATCATCACTTTAAGGTGGATAATGATGAAAATTAGCACCAGTTATCTTTATGAACAGTCAACAATGTGCAAAGGATGAATTGCACACTGTTGAAGCAGAGGCAAGGAATTATGAAGGCAGTCCAATGAAAGTAACACTGGCAACTTTGAAAATGTCTGTATAGCCAATGGCTTCCTTTGGTGGCTTTGAAATAACACTAACTGGAGTCTTATGGTTGAAGTGTGGTTCAGGGCCTGTACATATTAGTGGACAGTACCTAGTAGCTGTGGAGGAAGATGCAGAGTCAGAAGATGAAGAGGAGGAAGATGTGAAATCCCTAAGTATGTCTGAAAAGTGTTCTGCCCCTGGAAGTGGTAGCAAGATTCCACAGAAAAAGTAAAATTTGCTGCTGATGAAGTTGATGAGGATGATGATGATGACTTTGAGGATGAGGAAGCTGAAGAAAAAGCTCCAGTAATCTGTACGAGATAATGCTGCCAAAAAAGCACAAAAATTAAACCAGAATGGGAAAGATCAAAACCACCAATGCCAAGATTAAGTGGTCAAGAATCTTTAAAAAAAATAAATAAATGACAGGAAAAAACTCTTAAAATACCGAAAGGACCTGGTTATGTAGAGGACATTAAAGCAAAATTGCAAGCAAGTATAGAAAAAGCACATTGAAAAATCCTGGGAACTACTGGTGAATTAAGCCCAAAGAAGGGGAAAGAGGAAGAGGAGAGACAAATATAGTCCATACTGACTATCATCAACAGTCCAGACTGAAGTCTTCTATTGTAATCTTAGACCCCTTTCCTGATTTTCCACTCACCTGTGCCCCCTTACAGGCTGAGGGCAATCTCACCGTTATCTCCTAAAGCACTTTTGACTGCTGTGGTTCAGGGAACTTTTCTTTCTACTTGTGCATTTGCCTCACCTCTTTGACCAGGTTTTAAACACCTTTGTATCTCCCTATCTGCTCAATAAATATTTGAATGAATCAAAACAAAAAAGACTACTTCTTGGAACAGTCTAGAAAGGTTCATGTGCTTCTCATTTTGTTGCTACTTGTTGAAGGCCAAAGGGGTTGAATGTGTCAGACACAGTGGGTCACTTGCATGACATACTACATGCTAATAAGAAACGATATGTGGGAATTCCAGGATATGTTTCATCCTGTTTCAGCATTAAATTGCAGATCATGGCCAAGTATCTGTTTTCATTGAGAAAAGCCAGAGTCCGCCAAAGTCAACATGAAGCAAAAGAATTGTATCGTGATGAAAAAGAGTTAAGACATGTACACACACACGTTGTTCTTTTCCATTGTTATCTAAGTAGCCTTGTTTACTTTTCAAAAAAGTATTACATTTTTCATTGCCATTTAGAAAACTTTGACTTAGAGAATTCAGCTTACATATTGATTTATATTCCATTGTGAAACTGCTTATAGTGTAAATATTTTCTCTATATAATAGAAATACTCATACAGTTTTCATAGTTAGCAGCCTTATCATGGAAGACACTTGATAGAAGTTGGGTGTGTTTTTTTTTAATTGAAACCATATTCTAGAATTTTAATTTCAAGTGGCTTAAGAAATGCAATAAGTGAGCGACCACACTATCCAGAAATGTGATTCCTGATCATGGCGGGAGAGCAACCTGGAGTTCCCAAAACTCACCTTCTGATTAAGGGGAACCAATTATTCTGCTTCTAGCAAATTACCATACACATTGCTTAATCTATGACACATGAGAAAACTACATGTGGTATGCCTATGAAATAATGAGACTTGGTGTTTAAGTTACTTAGATATAATTTATTTAAAATGTGTGTTGTCCTTGAGAGAGTTCCTCTGGAAATTCATACTTAGTCCACAATTCTCAAATGGTTTTCGGAAACTTTTGGGAGAGTTATTTTAAATAATGTTTTAGTTAACTATTTTAAATACAACTTGAAGAAAGTTTTGGATTTTTTTTTTTTTTTTTTTTTTGGAAACTACCCAAGAATGGATTTGGGTATTCGGAGCCACCCTGGAAAAATTCTTCAAATTGCTGCTGTAGTCACACATTCTTTTAGGTACACACCTACTTCTCTAGTCATGGCCTAAATGATTTTTGACTCTTCTAAAACTGTTTTCTACATTCAAAAGAAAAAGTATTGCTATCCTTGCAGATATTCAAAAGAATGAGCTGCATTCTCTAAAAGCAATTCCAGAAGGGGACTTTTCAAAATGTTTATAATAATAGTAACAATTTTGGGATAACAGCATCACTTTTGAAATAGCACAATTGTCTGGATGTGTTAGTTCTTGCATATTTGTTGAAAAATATTACACTTTATAGTCACATGTCTAATAGGTAATAAATGCCTTGTTATAGAAAATTTTCACTTCCTTAAACCTGAAAATAATTGCTGTTCCAGGAGCCTCCATTATAGCTCATGAAGTGCTTATCTTTGACTTTTGGAAGAATTGGGGATCTTATAATTTTTTAGGAGTTATGCTGCATAATCTAGCATAGTTGTTCCACAGGCATTTTTTAAAACTACATCTTATAATGGTAAAAATGTGTTGTTAGCAAAGTAAGACTTCACAAAATAAGAAAACAAGGTTTTATATTTTGAAACGCAGATAATTGAAATACTTTTTTCCACAATATTAATATAATATTTGAAATTATATTGACATTCTTGTGGAGGTGAAGTCTAATGTAACTCACCTTTGTTAGTTTGTATATTACCTTACTAAAGCAGTAACAGTGTTTTGTTCATAGATGATGGTTAAAATCTATTGACAGAATAAATGAATGTAAATACTGAAAAAATAGATCATGAAAAACATTTGCTACATTCCAATAGTTTGATGGGTATTTAAAATTATATACAGATTTATTTTTGTAAACCTTTATTTTGAATTATTTAACTTTTGAATATATTACATTGACTCCAAAATTAGGGACCTGATATTTTAAAAAATGTTAGATGTGTCCATGTTACAAAACAATTTAGATATCTACAGAGATGAATTTTTATAGCACGTGCTGAGTAGTAACTTTTGTGGATCCAAACGCTGTACTAGATGCTGGAGAAAATGTGTGGGAAAACAGATAGCATCCTCTCTATATGGAGCTTATACTCTGGTGACTGTGGAGCTCTAGGAAGAACAGACCAAACTAGAAGTCTTTGTAGCGACTCTGTAGTCTATGGAAAAGCTCTCATTCCTAAACTCTGGGTTCTTTTCTTTACATTGAAGTATGACAGATTTGGACTCATGGTCTCCATAGTCCTCTAAGATCAGAATTTATGCTGACATTTAAAATTCTCCTTTCTTATCTTAATTATGAAACCTTACTCCCCAAATTCTTGTATGAATGCATTTTAAAATATATATGAATACTATGTGTGAATGCATTTTGTAAATTGTAAAATCTTTTCACTCTGAGGTAGCGCTCTTTATTCAGGAAGGCACTGAGCTATATCTACACAAAGTACAATGTAGACTCGCCCAGTTACTTAAAAAATGAGGAAGCTAATCAAAAGGTCCTTTTTCTTTCCTCTCAAAATCTGGAAGTGTTTTTGCCTGAATTAGCTGGTTAATTTATCAACTATTTACCTCATTTAGTGTTGTAGAAACGATGTCTAAATCCCTTGAAACTACAGTTCATGTTCCCTATGGTTTAGAGCTTATGTTTTCTGGCAGGCACAGAATGTGTCACCCCAAGAAAGAGAGACTCTGTTGTTTGTGGAAGTAGAGAACAAAATGAAGTCATGTATCTGGAAGACATCCTATTTGGCCACCGACTTTTGGGGAGAATTAATTCCAAATAATTTTAAATGACTAGTTAGCCTCTTCCTTAAATATTTTCCAGCAGAGAGATATCAGACCTTTCTTCAGTAACCTAAGTCAGCAGTCACATACATTTTCTTAAGTAGGTTTCTTCATGCAGAAATCTGGAAAAAGGAAATGACAAGATAATGTCTAAGACTATCCCCTATTCCTCAATTTTCCTGTTGTCTTGCTTTTTTAAATGCCTCAACCCATACTTAAGCCTTCTTAAGAATAAACTGCAACTAAACATGTTCAAACGTATTATTAAGAAAACATCAGATTTCACTATGAGCATTTTCACTAGGAATGAAGAAGAATTTTATTATTTCTTTCCATTTCTGCTTCCTTCACTCTTTTCTGGAAGCATCTCTACGGACAGTCATTGCAAGAGGTTTTGAGGAGAAATAAATTGTGATTGAGTACAACCATGGCACAAATGTCTCTTCTAAGGGTTAAGGAGGTCACATTGTTTGTTTTATTTTTTGGAAGTCTTAGAATACTTGTGGATTTTTATTCTGACGACAGAGTGCAGCTGTTTCTAGTCAACTCTTTTAAATAAAGTTCTTTCTTAGCACATCCATTTCAAAATCAGCGAACTTCTGGGCCCAGAGTCAATCTTCCCTTTGTGCGTGCCAGACACTTCCATTGTTTGTGAGAGTCACAGGTTAATCTCCAAAGATAGGTTTTTCTTCCAGTCAGAATCACATGTGAGTCAATAAAGGCTTCATCTGGTTCTCTGCATCTGAGACTTGTTTTGAAATCACATATAAATTCTTTATTTCCACACAAGTGTGCTATATTAACTGTTTCTGAATATCAGTTATGTTTTTCTGCTGCTGAAACTCTCAAGTGACTCAGCAAGTACATCGTTCTTCTCCAAGTTCCCCCAGGGACCCTTAGATTTGGAAAGAGTTCACTTATAAAGTTGTCATCATCACCATTTTTTCCTTGTCCTTTTAAACAACTTTTTATTGAAATATAAAGAAAGATGCACATATGTTAAGAACACACCTTGGTGAATTTTTACAAATTGAGTATGCACCCATATAACCAGTACCCATCAAGAAATAAAAGACACAGCGCCCTGAGAATTTCCCTTGCACTCCCCTCTAGTCACTAACTCTCTCATTCTTGACTTCTTCTAGTAATTATTACCTTGACTTTTTTTATTCATAAATACATTTTTATTGATTTCAGAGAGGAAGCGAGAGGGAGAGAGAGATAGAAACATCAATGATGAGAGAGAATCATTGATCAGCGGCCTCCTGCACGCCCCACCACTGGGGATTGAGCCCGCAACCCGGCCATGTGCCCTGCCTGGGAATTGAACCATAACCTCCTGGTTCATAGGGTGATGCTCAACCACTGACACATGCTGCTTGGCTTACCTTGACTTCTAATGGCGTAGTTCTTTTTGTCTGTTTCTGTGCTTCATTTAAATTGAATCACACAGTATGAGCTCTTCTTTCACTTACTGTTTTTTTGTGGAATTATCTTATTCACATGTGTGGTTAAAACCCTTTTTCTCATTGCAGTGTAATTTTATATTGTGTAGATACAACACTTGTTATCCATTTCACTGTCAGTGGGCATTTGGGTAGTTTCTCAGTTGATGCTATGATGGATAGTGCTCTTATGTACATTTCCCTTGGTGAGCAAGTTGTGTATATATTCTTGGATGTGTGCATAGGAGGTCATCAACCTATTTAAATGTTTTATTTCATTGATGAAAAACTTACACGAAAATTTCTGGTCAGCCTGATCAACCACAGTTACCATTTTCTAAATCATAGCAACTTAACAGTTTGTTACCTAGACTGCCCTGCTATTTTCAGTCAAGCTAGTTTCATTTCTGATCTTTTCACTGCTTTCCTCTCACCCTGCATATCTACTTACACACATCATAATCTTACGTTTACTCCTCCTTCTCTGCTTCAACTTCTATTTCCTAGAATGATAGAGTAATAATATGGTATTTATAGTAATAAATAACAGCAGCAACCAATTATTCAGCACTAATCACATACAAAAAACACTGCTATGATTTTTAACTCCTATTTTGTTTAACTCTCACATAATCCTCATTTTATGCAAATATTGCTCCAATTGATCAAGAATGTTTTTATTGATGAGAGGGAGAGAGAGCCCAAGGGAGGGAGGGAGGGAGGGAGGAAGGGAGGGGGGGGGGGAGAGATCCATTTATTGTTCCACTTATTTATGCATTCATTGATTTCTTCTTGTATGTGCCCTGACTGGGGATCAAACCTACAACCTTGGCATATCAGGATGATGTTTTAACCAACTAAGCTACCCATGCAGGGCTTGATTGATATTTTTAAATAATGAAATATTACAAACATATATATTAAAAAGAACCAAGAACAATATAGCTAGCATTTATGGACCTAATTCTCAGGTTTAATTTATTGTCTGGCATTTTTGTCTCAATTTTTTCCTGTCCCCAAGATTTAGGATTAGTTCACTTGCTCAAGTCACCCTACCATTAAGTGACAGAGCTGACAGCTTACATTTAACTTTTTATTACTGTCCCTCTAAACCCCCACTATCCTCCTCACACTTTATATTTATTTCCTTGCATGATTCTATCCTGGTTTTGCTCCTCTCTGAGAATACTAGCCAATATTTATTCTTTCAGTCAACAGATACTGGTATTTATTAGCCTTTTTTAGGTTCCAGGAGCTATGCTAATACTTTTCCAGGCCTCATGTAATTCTTGCTTACATTCCCAGAAGGAGATACTGGCCTTGACCTCAGTTGACAGAAGAGGAAACCACAGTTAAGAGGTTAAATCACTTGTTTAGTACTGTGTATTGTAGGTCTATTAGGCATCCAAGCTACTATCAATCTCAGGTGTGTCTAACTCTAAACTCAATGCTTTTAATAACCTTTCAAAATCTTGTTCATTGGAGAAAGCATGTTATTTCTTGTCATTGTAGTTAGTGTGAAATGACAGCTGAGTGTGAGCCCTTCTTCCAAGTTTCTGCCATCTCATTTTACAGATGAGGGTGTTAATGTCCAGAGCATTTATATGACCAGTCCTGGGCCACAATGGCTGTGCAGGGGAGCTGGGGCTAGAACCTACATATCATGACATCTTGTCCAGGTTTCTCTATTACATAATGCCGCAGATCTCCAGTTTAAGTAAGTGCGTGGACAGGCCCATGAAACACATTTAAACCCTCTTTTGTTAATGCTCTGATAAGACCATTCTCTTCAAGGCCTTCTCCAGGCACCTTCTCTTCATTGTATGTAGATCTTTTTCTCCACGTTCATCCTCCTTATTTCATTGCCTCCTTTATGAAGCTCTTTTCCCTTGGCTACTCTGCATCTGAACTCCACTTGTCCCTCTGAGATCACATTTTCTCTCTCTTCTTTGTTAGTTAGTCCTCTTTCTCCCTCCTAAAATATAGGCAGTGCTCAAGGCTTTGTCTTGAGCCATCTTCTTTTTCTTTGTCCTCTCTCTTTGCAATTTCATTTACCTCGAGAGTTTCTGTACAGATCACACATCTTTATTTTTAGCCCTGATTTCTCTTCCAAGTTTTCGACCCGAGGCTCAGACAGCTTGCAGAATTCAACTGGTGCAAAGCTAATTTCGACATCTACTCTTCTCACCAAGCCTGTTCCTTTATGTTCAGAGCAGTGTCGCCCCATTGGCTTGTCCCTTAGTTGTGTCTACACTTAAACAAAGCCTCTTATGGAATCTTTCTGTCACTAGTGAAACCCTACTTTATCCATCTTCATATCTGAACTAAAAATAATCTTTTTAAGGATACCTCAGATCATTTCATTCTTCTGTGCATATAGACTTTGAGGGGTGCCTACCAATAAAAATTAGGTCTTCAAAGATCTCTTTTATATGATTTCAACTGACCTTATAGGTCAAACTAACATTTCTTTTTCTCTTGACATGTCTACACATTTCCATTTCTGTATCTTTTCCTAACACTTTCTATCTCTAGAATTTCCTCACTTCTGTTGAGACCCAGTCCATCCTTCAAGGCTACTTCCTTGTTTTGCTTCCTTATATCCTTAGCCAAAAGTAATACTTGGTAAATTTTGGTGGTCCTTTCTAACCAAGAATCATTAATATTAGAGAAAAGTCCAATTAAGGAGAATCAACATTAAATAAGGACCAAAATTTCATAGTAAATACAAATAAAAGGATAAAGAATTTAATTGAAAAAATGAAATAAAAAATCATGAAGATAAGCTTGTTTTCCTTATCATTAATAAAATTTAGGTTGTGGTTAAGATTATGTGCTAATTCCCCAAATGTACAAAAACCAAAGTATTTATTGAGTTTTTAGCATAATTTTCTGACAATTATAAGATAGAATATTTCAGTCACATCGACTTTGACATTTGTAACAGCCACGTAATTTTTTTAATATTCTAGAAGCTCAATTTATGTATATGATCTTTTAATTTTATTTTCTTTCAAAAGACCTATGTCAGTCACTTATCTTGTCTTTAGTTACCTGGTTTCTCTCTGCCAGATCCTTATTTATAAGTGACTGCATTTGATTTTAGTGGTTCTTTCCCACTTCTGTTTTCACTGACTTTCTGTCATTGTGCAGATTTTTCAATATTTACAATTTCTTCAATAGATTGCTATTGATGTTGTAATCAATAAACAACCTACAAAACCCTTTGTGATTACCTAACACTTTATCCTTAGGTTTTGTATGGTATTAACTATGATCTAAGTGTTTGAGTACATATCTGTCCTACCAGGTTTTAAGTTTCTTACAAGGCAAGAATTATGCTTTTTTTGTACTCTTTCATGAATCTATGGAAATGTACATAGTAAAAATATGAATTCTATTCATTGGTTCCTCAATAGAATCAATCCTTGTATTTTGCTGCATTTCATCATTAGAAACAATTCCATAAAATTAGATTATAGCCCAGCCAGTTTTGTAGTATCAGCCTTTGGACTGAAGGTCCTAGATTTGATTCTGGTCAGGGGCACATGCCCGGGGTTGTGGGCTCGGTTCTGGTAGGGGTCAGGCAGGAGTCAGCCGATCTTTCTCATCATTCATTTTTCTATCTCTCGCTCCCTCTCCCTTCCTCTCTGAAATCAGTAAGAAAAATTAGATTATAGAAAGACAAATCATATATTTTTCCCAATGGAGCAGCAAATAATGAGTTGCATTCCTAATCAAAGGCTCAACTTCAGATATAAACAATAGTTTATCATAAAATAAAAGATGAAATAACTAAAATCTTCTATGATAACTTAAATAAAACATATTCTAAGTCTTGTAAAGTGTCAGTATAGCATGTGTAATGATTATTTATTATAACATGTACATAAAATGTAAAGATACAAATTAGATTATACATTTAACATAAATGTAAAAGCTATTTTAAATGTCAATTTAAGATTCTACTTGATGGCAAATTCTCTTCTCCCTCCTAAGTTTATAAGGGTCTTTGTAACCCAATTCTTTTTACAAGTCTCATTCAAATATGCCTTAAGCAGATACTTTGGGTGTGTGTGTGTGGGGGGTGAGGGTGTATAAGGGGAGCAAACAATTCTGTTGACCTTTGATTTGCCTCATTAAATGTAGAGTTACTCAATAATCTTTGGGAGGTGATAATGATTTTGCTTCTGCCTCTGAACAGCTGACCTAACATTTCCTCATTCACCCTCTCCTTATTCAACTTAAAGCCATTCAATCTCAGAACAAATAAATTCTACACAAGAGCAAAAAGTAGTTATGTCATTCTACTTGATATATAGTCATGAGAATACTACACACATCATTGGAATGCTGTAAAAATTATTACCAGGTCTTTGGAATGAACATTGTAAGGGGAATTTCTGACAGAAGATAGTGCCCTGACTTGACTTAGAATGTGCCATTATATGAAAATCAGTGAATGAATAAAGGTGGCAGAAATTGAGGTATGGTAGGAAATATGCAGCTATGATTTAGTGGCATTGAGATCTATGAAATGGCTTGAGGTGGTGACCGCCTGCGCTAACATCTAACTAGGAAAAAAAGATTGTCTTCATAACTTGAATGCCCTTGCTCTCTCTATAAAGCTTTTATCTAGACTAAGTGGAATTGTAAGTGTAGCTAATCTCATGTGAATTTTTTTTCAAATACTCTGATAAATCTAGTTTGTAGCAGAGATACATTAAAATGGACAATTTATCCAAAAGATGAGTTTAGAAATTATTCTCTTATGCTTCCCTTTCTTTTCAGTACCTAAGTATGCCCTTCCATAGTTGTGTTTCTCTTTGTTGCCCTAGCAATGCCTATTAACCTGTAAGGTCATTCTTAATGAAAGGCTGCCCTCTGATGTACTGCTCTATCCCTCCATGTAATCATGACAATTGACAAGAGATGCTGTTCTCTGGTTCTCTCCAGTTGTAATGCAGCAATTCCTCCACTTTGAAAAATATTTCTTACAGGCTAGGTCAAGTATTGGGACCAATGACTTAGGAACATTTATTGAGAAACATTTTTCAGTTCAACTGCTATCGAATGATACTTAATTCATACATTTTTTACCTTCCCATCAGACTTTTTTTTTTTAAAGCAAATTCTCATTTTTTTAAAAAAATTTATTAGAGAGTGAACCAAGTGCATTTCTGGAAAACCATATATTATCTTATTAACCTTTTTAATGATCCTGCCCAGTGCTCTCCCTCTATTTCCTATGGATCTACCTTTTTTACTTTTATCTACTTTATAAAGATTTCTTCAATGTTAACTTTCAGTCCTCTGCCGAGGATTTAAAGTTTTATTTTTTTAAATAATTTTCGTATTGATTGATTTTAGAGAGGGGGAGGCAAGATAGAGGGAGAGCATGCGTGCAACAGAAACATCAATTTGTTCTTCCACTTATTTATGCATTTATGGGTTAATTCTTGTATGCGCCCTTACAGGGATCAAACCTGCAACTTTGGTATATTGGGACAATGCTCTAGCCAACTGAGATAACTGACCAAAGCCTAACATTTTATTTTTTTATCATAGTGTCTTTTCTTATTTTATAGACACAATGTCTTCTCTTATTCATCTTGAGGATAACAAATTTTTTTCAAGATTTTTTTTCTTTCTTTCCTCTCCATCGCTGCATTTTTTGCTTTATGTCTTTTTGCTTTATGTGTTCTTTGCTACTGGTGACCCTTCGTTGTCCTTTCATATTTTAAAAATATATGACTAAATGCCAGTTGAAAGCTCTGTGTGTTGGGGAGATGGGGGGGGGTTGGCATGTACACTAGCACATTTCATTGAAGGACAATGAGACTAAGTTCTAACCATTTTAGAGGGGCCCAAGACAGAACCTTTGTGTGAATTAGGAAAAGGTGAACCTTGGAACATTTGACTTGTTTACCAGTTGATGCCTTTATGTGAATTAGAAAATGTTAGTCCCTTTCCAGAGCACAGGGCTTAGTAAGTGCAGCCTGGGTTGGGTATCATTCCTCACTCACCTCTCTAACCAGTGTTCCTTGTATATTTAACAACCTGAGAGACTGTAAGGGTCCTATTCCTAAATGTTAGTATCTGTAGGCCTTTCTCTTCAGCTGGTCAGTTTTTCAGGAACGATGTTTAGTGTTCTGGGGGTGGGGTTGGGTAGAGTTGTGATGGGGGCGTGGGGAGTCTAAAGGTCTGGCTGCTAGATTTCTGGATGCTGGCTTCCCAGGGCTTACCTCTTTTGCAAACTTAGAATTCAGCTATCTCTAATGAGCTCAGGCAATTACCCTTTATCCGTCTACTGAATAACTTTTGAAATTGTGTTGCTGTGCCTTGTCTACTCTTGTTTCTTTTCAAGTTTTCTTTGTCCTTTTGTGTTTATTCACTTTTTATGTGTCTACTGTCATTTTACTGGTAAATAATAAGGAACCAGAAAAAAAACAACATGCTCAATTATTTGTGTTTAAATGGAAGTTCATCGCTTCTTTATCATTTGGGGAAGGGAGGGACTGTATGACTGAATTTTTACATATATTCATTTTAAATGAGTTCTAAATTTGGTAGTTAAGGATGTGATATATTTTGCTCAAGGTTACAGTTGCTGCATAGTTCTTATTGTTTTGATCTGATTAAAGTAATCAATAGGCCTACTTGATTTACATTGCCCATGGTTGAGGTGCTATGATTCACTGCAAGATTGTGAAGATGAAGTAGATTTAAACAAGGGCTAAAGTGCAGCTTTGCACCTTTGTAAGCACATTCACTTGGACTTCACATCATCCCACAAATCTTGATTGGCTCCTTGTGGGCATGGGGCCAGAATTTTTAGAGAAAGTCATATAGTGTTTTCTTAAGGGTCTGAGGAGACCTGCACAGCTAATGCATATTTGTATTATCTCTAGTGTCTGCTTAAACTGTGACCTAATGTTGCAAATGAATACAGAAATGTACCAGACCATATAATGTTTTTACTAAACTAGCTGTAACCCATAGGAGCACTCTAGTCAAATGAATAAAAAGTGCTGTTCTTTACCACCCACTTGACTTGAATTCTTCTTTTTTTGTGGGTGAGTATTTATTTGTAAGGTCTTAATAACAAGCCTGAATATCTACTGTAGTATGAGATAGTGATCTAGAAGTCTGGAAATCACTTCCTTCAGCACAGGATCAGTTTGAATACCACTAACTGTTCTCATGTATGTATGTATGTATGTATGTATGTATGTATGTAGATAGAGATAGAGACAGAGATAGAGATAGAGAGAGATAGAGAGAGATGGAGATAGAGATAGAAACAGAGATGTAGAGATTTGCACATCTAAGCTATGATTGCAATCTCCTGGAGCATTTGTTATTTGTGAACACAGTTCTGTGCCAACAAAAAATAAGTAAATAAATTAAAAAATAAAAGCGAGTCCTGCTGAAAATCTGTTTAGAGAAAGTAATCTTCCCTTAACTTTGAATGCTCTTCCACATTGCTACAGATTCAGCCGTCAGAACTATTTTATTATTTAGATGCTCTTATTTTCCATTGTCCTGCCTACAGGGCTTTCCTGGGGCCTTTATAAAAGTGAAGAAAGTTCTTTGTATTAGGAAATGAGGAGGTTTACAGGATCCTTATGGCCTGTAGAATATATTTCATATCCGGGATGATCAGCAGGATTTTTTATGGGACAGGATAAATGAAAGAATTAATTCTGATATTAAATATTTGGTCCAAGTAGCTCTTAAACACACAAAAGGACAATAATAACAACAACATATTTTGCTCCCCAGATGACTTAGACAAGTAAAGTTTCTTTCTCTGTACTTCTCATGTGGAGTTTAGATGTCCCAATTGGGTTGTCAGATGGGGGAAATAAACTGTAGTGTGATCTGCTTTTGGTCTAGGGCAAGGAATTTTAGAACTTGAAGTATACTGAAAGATTAGCTACATTTAGTATATGGCACAAGTTTATATGTAGGGCTAATATTGTATTAATAAATGTGTTACTTAGTAGACATTTAGTTATCAGAGAGAGATCACATTTTCATAACATTTATTATAGTGTATTGTTATTCTTCTATTTTATTATTTGATATTGTTGATTCCTAACTGTTCCCAATTTATAAATCAAACTTTATCATAGGTATGTATGTATAAGAAAAATCTATCTGCTCTTCCAGGCATCCCCTGGGGGTCTCGGAACATATCCCCTGTGGATCAGGGGGACTACTGATCTATAGGTTATTTTCCTTGGTTTCTTTTAAAACTGAGTCTATGACCAAAAAACTACAATGATTCATGAGTCTGATATTTTGGAATCCAAGAAAGAACTGGGGGAGAGTCATCTTTCATTTTGCTCTTTGTAATTTTCTAAACTCAAAGGAGAGGATGGACTATAGCCAAATGTTCCTGAGCTTGGAAGCTGATGAAAAGTGACCCCTCACTTCTAAAGGAGAAAAGAACTGGAACAGGACAATAATAAAAATGCCACAGTCTAATCATTTTGCTTTATAGGCTTAAACTGACATTTGAATAATTCTTTCAGGAAACTCATAACATCTTCAAAAATTCTGTAAACCTTTAGTTTTGTGAAATAACAAAAAGTAGAAGTAGAGTGTCCTTTTACACTTGGCTAGCAATATAGATAACTGAATGAAGTTATTTTCTGAATGGCATACTGGGACATGTGCAAAGTAAACCTGAATCAATATCAATATATTAAAAAAAAAAAACATTTTCATGATTTAAGGTTCAGAATTCACCCTTTTAGAAACCTTAAGAAAAATGTTTATTCTGAAAGTTTCTTCTCACATCTCTTGATGTATATGTGATGATTTGGGGAACTGTAGAGATAGAAAAGGATTTCTTTGTTTATAGAATTTCTCCCTCTCCCCTGGACGGCTGTTTAGATATACATAGCTGTGTACTCACTCGTGTTAAGGAAGGTACAGAGAGAAATACCGCTGCCCTTCATGCTCGTATCAAACGTTATACTCCAGCCCTTGCAGGTGGGAAGTTCTTTGAGGGAAACCAGTGGTACAGCCCACCTTGCTGCTTCCACTGTGGAAACTTATTTTCCATTGTCCTGTCTACAGGGAAGCAGAACAGTGGCTTACCACATTGGCAAAATATTTGAACACTGTTATTTGCTTATCAGCCTTCTCTGTTTTAGGTTAAATAAACTACATTTTTAATTAATAGTTTTTATTAATTTCAGAGAGGAAGGGAGAAGAAGAGAGAGATAGAAACATCACTGATGAGAGAGAATCATTGATCAGTTGCCTTCTGCATGCCCCCCACTGGAGGATGAGCCCACAACTGTTGCGTGTGACCTGACCGGGAATTGAACCGTGACCTCCAGGTTCATAGGTCAGAGCTCAACCACTGAGCCATAACTGGCTGGACAAATAAACCACGTTTCTTTGTCTTTCTGTTTGGGGCCAATTTTCTTATCATTTTTTATTTTTTCAATCTTTTTCATCAGTCTATTTAGGATTATTTCCAAAGCTTCTATAGATGTTTTCAGAGCTTAAAACTGAAGCTAATTAATACCCTTATAAGGCCTGCCTAGTGCTGAGCCTAAAGGGGTGATTGCCTGGAATTTCCTATGTCACATGTTGAAAATACTCTTGTTCAAAACTTGGTTTTAAAACTATAGCATACATTCTTGGCTTGTATTTAATCTTCATTTTTTTGTAGAGGCACAGGTTTCTTATGTCATGGATGCTCAACACCAGGCTTGCTAAATCTTTACTGGTTCAGAATGGTTTCACTTGGAAAAATCTACACTACTGAATCTCTTTTATTGCTTCTATTTGCCCACTTCTACAATACCACTGCCATTTAGCATTTATTTATTTTTTTTTTTTTGTATTTCAATTTCTATAGCTGGTTTGTGCAGAATTCAAGTTTTGCACCTTCAATCATGTATTTATTCTTTCAACAGATGTTGAAACCTCTCTTTTTCAGGTATGGCCTGTCCTATCCTGCACGTTTTTAATGTATCGATGAATATTTTGAATCACACTACAACATTGCTTCAGACCAAGGCAAGAGTGGGTTGGCCTCATTTTAGGGAAATGTAGTTAATGAAGTGTACAAAAGTCCTCATTAGCAGATGAGTCTTCAAAGACACCATTAGGGTGCTGTTCTGGTGTAGCACCAGCCAGTGAGCTGAGCCTGCCACAGCTCGTTTGAGCATTTACTCCACAGGGCAAAAGTGAAGCAACAGTTACTGTCTCTTGGTAACATCATCTAACAAGACTTACGGTAGAGGTCACCCTTTAAGGTCCACTTATTGGCTAAAAACTAAATCTATTTCACTTTCCTTTCTGGTGTTGTGGGTGTTCCCAGGGTTTATTTAGTTCTTGGTGTTCGGATCGCTCTGTTCTTTTCTTTGCTAATATGGCCCTGTGCCACAATTTTAACTCTTTTTATCTGTACTTATGTTTATAACTTCCCTAGGATCCAGTTCTGTCTCATTAGCTACCTCAAACACCATTATCTGAAATGTGTTTTATCACAAATTTAGTACATTTCATTCTCTCCTAAATTATTTGCTGCCAGTTCTGTTAGCTGCATTTCTATTACTGACGCATACATCCTTCACTGAAAACCTCATTTATTTTTTTTAATCTGTCACCCAGTTTTTCTGTTATATTCTAATAATCACAACTGCCATGATGTCCTCTTTCATTAATCCTTATTACTCATTATGAGTAGACTGAATTTCATAACACATTTCTAAAAAAACTCCAGTGGTTCCCTGTTATCTACAGGATAAAGTTCCAATATTTCAAGACACACAAACGTGAGAACAAGACACACAAACCTGAGGGTCAAAATATTAAACACAATTATTCTGAGCTTTGCCTCTACATTTCTTCCGCCTTCCTTTAACATCATGCAATGAATTCCCTGAAAGGCAGTATCTTTGAAAGGTGGGACAAGGAAATAGAGTAGCCATGGAAAAAGACTAACCTGGGAATTGGATGACTTGCTTTGAACAGAAAATATTTTAAGCACATTTTCCAGCAAGGCCTGAGAAAGACAATACAGATAGACAGGAAACAAACAGGATTCTTGATGAGGGAGAACAAGAGAACTGGCAAAGACTTTGAGGGGGGGAGATGTGAAGAACAGGGGATAAGAGGAAAAGTGAAAATACCAGGAATATATAGTGTTTACATGGACTCTTGGCTCCTGATAATTCATACCTTCCAATAACTCTCCCAGGTTTATTTTCAACAGGCCAGTATTCTGGGAAATCATTCTCTTCTGAATTTAGAACTTTTTCCTCCGGGTGGAAAGTTTTCTGCATATGTTCAATAAGATATGTATTGAGAGATGCAGCTAGTCCAAACTCTGTGCATGATGCATAGAGGAAGGCTAAGAAGAGTCAACGTATAGGATTCCTGCTGGTTTACCATCTCGATCATCTCCCCACCTCCCACCCCCAATTCATATTCTAGAAAGCAGTTTCATATTGCTGTAGGTATCATGGTGGTCCCTCGTTCGAGCGTAAGCCACACCCATCACCAAAATTCACATATGTCTGAGCACATCTATTGGGCTGATGTGACTCACCAGATAGAAGACAATTCATAGGAGAAACTCCATAGAATTTCTGGAGAGAGCACTCCTGCACAGGGAGGATGAAGTCAGACAGAGTTGACCTGGTAATAAAGCTTTAGTAATTGCTGGGATTGATGCTTCTGAGAATGTCACAGTGCTAGCCACTTTGTCTATCATCCATTCCCACTTAAAATACCACATGGATCTCAAGGCATGTGAATCTTATGACATAGGCAGGAGGAAACTATAGAGAAAAACAGAGAGCTCCATGCTGAAGTCCTGGAACTTGTAGAACAATACTGTTTTAGTACTCGCATGGAAAAATACAATCCTGAATCAGAGAATAAGGCATTCTCAGCCCCTTTTAATGCAGTGAAGGGTAACTTCTACATATTAAGAACTTCAGAGAGTCCAAAGCAACTTTAGCACTTCAAGGACCCTGCTTCTTGTCAGGAAAGCCGCAGGAGATAGTGGCATCCATCGGAAATGGGCACAACGGTTGGCAGAGGCAACAATATCCAGCCAGTTATGGTGCAAATCAATGATGTCAGCCAGAGGCAGCCAATAAACACATTTAGACAAGATTGAAGACCTCAGAGACTGAGTTTCAGTCATCATTGGGGCTGGGAAATACGCAAAGCAGAAAAGGAAACTATCAGACCCCACATAGTAACTGACAGGGCTTGTTTTAAGAGCTCACAAGAGTAACCCTTGAAGATCCATAAATATGCAAAGGGCTTTGTAGGGCATTAGAGATGCTGTGTTTTTTTTTATTACATAAAGTTTTACAAAGATTGGTACATATATCTCTTTTTTCCCCTGCCCTTCCGCCCGCCTCCCCTACCCCCCAGTGTTTTGTGTCCATTATTTATGCTTAAATGCATGCACCAAAAGTCCCTTGGCTGATCTGTTACCCCCCCCCCCAATGTTCCTGTCCTTGTTGTTGTAATTAGACAGTCTGTTTGATGCTGCTCTGCCTCTGTATCCATTTTTGTTCACCAGTTTATAATGGTTAGTATTATCCATAGATGAGTGCGTACATGTGGTATTTTTCTTTCATTGACTGGCTTATTTCACTTAGCATTATGTTCTCCAGCTCCGAGATGCTGTGTTTTAATAGGAGACAGCACCACATGGATTTTTAAGTTTCTTGAGTTTCGAAGACGTTTTCTGTGTGTTTTTCTTTTAAATTTGATTGTTAAATCTTGAAATGAACAATGATATTTGAAATGTTTAAGAGAGAGATACAGTGTGTTTTAGAATTATGTCATTGTTTTTGTGAGATTAAAGAAATGGTAACTGGGTTTATGTAAACATTGATCTGATGTCTGCTGCCTATTAAACGGGATTACATGAGGTGCTCAGTACATATTAGTATGCATACACTTCTAGTCTTTCAACCAGAAAGATGCTTATAATTTGGGAAGGTTAGAGATGGAATAGTTGCTGGGTTTGGAAAAGCACAGAACTTCGTGCCTGAATATGCATTAGACTCACCTGTGGAGATTTTTTAAAAAGATAAATGCCTGGGAAGATCCCAGACCTTCTGAACCAGGGTCTTTGGTGTGGGACCCAGATATGTTTTAAATGCTCCTCAGATGATTCTGATTTATGAACAGCCACAGGTCAGAGGCTGGAGAAAGCACTGATTTTCTATAAACAAAAGCCAAACAAATGATTATCTTGTCTTTCCTTGAGGATGCACCAGAGTCAAATGGAAAAAAATACTGGGCAGGGATCTAATCCTGGACTTAGTTCTGCTAATGTAGCAGGTCGCCTAATTTTTTTTATTTTTATTTTTATTTTTTAAATGTTTATTGATTTTTTATAGAGAGGAGGGGAGAGGGAGAAGGATAGAGAGTTAGAAACATCAATGAGAGAGAAACATCGATCAGCTGCCTCCTGCATCCCCCCAACTGGGGATCGAGCCCTCAACCCAGGCATGTGCCCTTGACCGGAATCGAACCTGGGACCCTTCAGTCCGCAGACCAATGCTCTGTCCACTGAGCCAAACCAGCTAGGGCTCAGCTAATTTCTCTTATCTTCATTTCCCAGCTGCTTAGTGGAGACTCTGACAGTTCTGTGCAAAGCTGTTGTGAGCATGAGGAGAAGCATCTGTACCATAGGAGGTGACTTGCAGGGGGTGGACAATAAATGTTACTTCCTATTTGCTTCTTTCCTCTCTCTTTAGGTAAAAGTGAGTCTTCAGTGGAAGTGGTTCAGCATCCCATTTCTTCTTATCTACAGGGGGAGATGAGTGCCAAACCACTTATGCTCATATTTATTTAATTCCAATCTTGTAACATGTCACAAATGTAAATTACATGTTATAAGGGTCTCCAACAGGATTTTCTGACCTAATTTACATAGTATATTAGCCTTCTGTTTTAGTTACATCTTTTTCATATTAACATATTGAAATATTTTTTCCCAATATTAATGCAGGAAAGCTTATTGTAGGGAATAAAAATGCCTTATCCACAAGTGTAAATGAACAGATGCACACTGTATTTTGCCTGTGGGTTATGTTATGCATATGTATGTTACTTACTGCTATGGGTAAATATGTGTACCCTTAATGCCAAGCTTTGTGAAAGCCTTTTTATGTATTTTAATAAGGAATCTAGATTTTAAATTTTGTTATATCTCTTGGGTTAAAGACGAAAGGACTGGTTCTCATTATGGTTTAACTTGGCTGAAGTGACAATGAAGAAACGTCCGAAGTCAGTTCTACTTGGCAACAAATAAAAAGAGAAATCTCTCCTACCACGCTTTTCAAAACAACTTCCAATTAGGTTTCATTGGGGATTAGGCTCTGTCCTAGTTATATACTTCAGAAAATTAAGATTTATAACACAAGAGTCCTAGTGTCTTAATAGCATTAGGTAAAGCTGTAATTTCTTCATTGTTTCCCACTGTGCTAAATTCAGTGTTCCTTTTATTTTTTTCTTTATTTTATTTTATTTTTTTATTGATCAGAGAGGAACGGAGAAAGAGAAAGACAGAATCATCAGTTACGAGAGAGATACATTGATTGGCTGCTTCCTGCACACCCTCTCCTGGGGATCAAGCCCACAGCCCGGCATGTGCCCTGACCAGGAATCAAACCTATGACCTTCTGGTTCACAGGTCGACACTCAACCAACTGAGCCACACCAGCCAGGCTTCAGTGTTCCTTTTAAAATGGCATGAGAATTGCCTCTCAAAATCTTCTGGCATTGGCAATCAGGTTTTGTTAGGTGAGAAAATCTTTATTTACCCCCAAATAATACAACCCTGTCTTTGGCTTTTCACTGTTGATAAGTAATTGAGGACTTTAAGCTTTTGTGTCTACAAGAAGTCTAGAAGAAATCTCTTCCCTGGTTGGTGTATATGCCCATGTTGAAAGATTATTTCTAAATTACCAGTAGAAAATATTAGAAGAATAAAAAATGGCTTGTGGAAAGCACTTCTCAAATTTATTAGCCTGTGTCAATGTATGTGCTTGTAAAACAAAAGAACATTTCACTCAGTTTAGATTATATACATGTAAGATAAATATTAAAGCTAACCTCTAAGACAACATCATAAAAATTAGCACATTCAACACATTAAAATTCTCAAAACATTGCTAAAACAATAAACCTCTTAGATATGCTTTCAACGAAATATTATTATCCCCATTTTATAGCCAGCATTATGGACATGCAAGGGCAAGGTCAATTTTTGTTAATAAACAGTGCATCAAATATGTGCATGTTAAAAAAATAAATGATACATTTATTCTTTCCTTAGTATGTAAAATCTGTTTGTAATAAAAGGAGTTCTATGCATAGGGCAAAATAGATTTATGCACAATGAATTTCTAATGATTTTCCAGATGTTCGTATTTAACTAGCAACCGTTATGAACGGAACAAAGCTTTCAGAGGTTATCTTCCTGATTAACAGCTTTCGCCGTTCCTGGCGGGTGATTTTATAATCTGTCATGGAAATTAACCATGTAGTCTCCAGATCATAGCTGTCATAATATAGACAGAATATAATTTCTCACATTTCAATCACATATTGAGATGAAAAGCAGACAAAGCTTGATTTCCTTTAATGATTTATGTTCTGTCGCAGATATATTGACTTACCCTAAACGTGAAGGGAAATGAACAGTTTGTCAAAGTTGGCATATAGTTTTTAGTACAAAAATATGGCCGCCATCAGAGATGAAATGTACAACCACAAAAGCACTCTCAAGGACTTCATGTCTCATGATTAATTTTTCTTCTTTCATAATGCTATTGAATACACCAGTGTGTCAAATTTCATTTTCTAAGAAAAACATCCATTTGAAACAAACTAATTCTGTTGTAAAAAGGGAAATACTAAATCAGAAAAATGCCATCCAACTTTATAGACAGACTAGAAATTATAGGGATTTCTCAACAGTACCAACAATGTGATACTGCTAGGAGTGCATGTGCTTCTTTAAGTTTGAGTGGTTTATTATAATCAGACCAAATTCTCACACCATGTAAATCCATTAAGTTTATGACTTAAATCCATGAGAATTATAACTGAGAGAGCCTTACCAAATCAAGATCAAATTTAATTATATGTTCACATTATAATCTAAAGAATAGAGGTTTTAGTGTAAAATCAGCTTCATTTCTTTGTTCTGAGTGGAAAATGAAGAGCCATGCTTTTTTCTCAGTTGTGACATACTTTCCAGGACATATGAATCTTCCATATGCTCCTAAAGGCCTCCATTTAGATAATCCCTGATCTAGCTATCTTCCCTTCTTTATCTTTCAACCCACTGTATTGGCTTGCTAGGGCTGCCATAATAACACACCACTGACTATGTGAATTAAACAACAAAAATTTATTTTCTCACAGTTCTGGAGACTCCAAGTCCAAGATAAAGGTGTTGGTAGGTTCTCTGAAGCCTCTGTCCTTGACTTGCAGATAGCTGCCGTCTTGCTGTGTCCTTACATGATCTTTCTTCTGTGTGCCTGCATCCCTAGTGTCTGTGTTTCTACATTCCCTCTTATAAGGACATTAGGAAGATTGGATCAGGGCCCCATCCTAATGGCCTCGTTTTATCTTAATTACCTATTAAAGGCTCTGTCTCCAGATACATTCATGTTCTGAGGCACTGGGTGTTAGGGCTTCATCATATGCATTTGGAGAGACACAATTCAGCCCATATGTATTGCTCTCTTTCTCTCTCCCTCCTTCCTTTTTTCTTTACTTTTTGTTTTAAATCTTTATTGAGCACCTACTTGTATACTAGATGAGGGCTAGAGGCTAAAGATAGACTAATGAATGAATAAATCTTTGTCTTCCCTCCAAAGATCTGGAGGAAGAAGCAAAGAAATGGTTAATTATATTAAGAAGGACAGTGATCTCATGAGTGTGCATATAAGGCCTTATGAAAGAACAGGCAAGACCATTGAAGCCTGCCTTGGGGAATTAAGGGACACCTTTGCTATAGAAGCAGCCGTTAGCTGACTCTTGAATGACTAGTAGCAATCAGCCAGGAGAAAAGAACTGAGAGAATGTTTCACAGTGAGGCAACAGAACCAAGAGCCCATAGGTGGAAAAAACACAGCCCAATTGGGCCCTGCAAATAATTCAGTACAATGTGAGCGAAGCAGTTGTAAGGGTTGAGACTGGGGTGATAAATGATGGAAAATACTGAATCAGTATTTAGTACTTCTTGGAAATAAATTACAGTACCATAAAAACAATGCTATGCTTGGAAAAATAATTCATATTAAAATCAAAATAGAACTGACAACCTTGGGAAAATATATTAGTAATTTGTAGTAGAAAGAGCTGGTTTCTTTGATATAAGAGTTCTACTAATCAGTGTGAAAGGCAAGTAATCTAGTAGAAAAATAGAGATTTGAAAGAAAAAGAAATGCAGTGGCTCTTACACATATGAAAAAATAAGATACAACATACAATTACAAAATACTTTTTCACCTTTGGTCTTGGAAAATTCTTAAAAATCTGATAATAGTGTATTACAAAGGTAAAGAGAAACACATACTTGTCTATATTTCTGGTGACAGGGTCATTTGTTATAATCTTAGCAGAAGAAAATTTGGCAATATCCTTGAAAATTATAAGTACACATTCCCCAACAATTCAGTTTCTAAGAAGTGTTCACACACATGTGCAATAGCATTTATACGAGTATTCATTGTAAAACTAATTATAATAGCAAATGTTTAACATCTAATAATAAATCATATGCATTAAGTATTTTGAGGCAGATATAATGTTATCTGCAACATATTCTGAATTTACTAAAACTATAAGAGGAATGGGTAGAAGGATGAAGGGGTTGCTAGATATGTGATAAAGCAAGTACATAATAAAATATTATTTATAGAATCTACCTGGTGAGTATATGAATGTTTATTATAAAATTCAACTTTTGTGTATATTTGAAAACTTTTCTAAGATGTTGGCAAAAATTGCCAATAATGTTATAGTGTATTCACACTGGAATACTATAGGTATTTTTAGAAAGAATAAGACAAATGTTTATGTATAGACAGGGAAGTCTCTGCAAGGTATATTATGAAGTGAAATTAGATGTCAAGGGTACCACCATTTGTAAAATATCTCTAAAAGGATGTGCAAACACTGTGGGGGGAGGGTGGGAATGGCCTCTGATAGGGGAATTCATCTGGGGGGTGGGATGAACAGGAGATCTATTCTTCTATACATTTCTGTTTTGAGTCTTGTGCCTTTATAGACTACTCATAAACAAAGTTTAAAAGCATTCCAAATAGTTACCAGCAGATACTTTCAATGTCCTACTTTCTATAACTCCTTTTTTTCAAATATATTTTTATTGATTTTAGAGATAGAGGAAGGGAGAGAGAGAGAAAAATAGAAACATCAAGGATGGGAGAGAATTATTGATCAGCTGTTTCCTGAACACCTGGCCAGGAATTGAATCATGACTTCCTGGTTCATAAGTTGATGCTCAACCACTGAGCATACAGACTGGGCAACTTTCTCTGATTCTCACTGCCATCTTACAAGGTAGGTTATTAATATCCCCATTTGCAGATGATAAAAGAGTTTCTAAATTCAATAATTTGCCAAGACCACACAATCAGTAAGTGAAAAAGGCACAGCTGGGATATAGTTCTAATTTCAAAACCTTTGCCCTTTGCATTGCCAAGTGGTGCTAGGGACACTGCATTCCAAGCAAAGGGCACAGAGGTGGGAAGGAAACAAAATAACATTTACAGCATGACTATCAGTTTATCAAGAACATCAGTGATCTCCACATTGTAAAATCCAACTGTCAATCTTCTGCCTTCATCATACTTGACCTACCTCGTGGACTTGAGCTTAGATTAGTGACACTCCCCCCTTGAAATGCTGTGTTCAGTGGCTTCCCATACAAACTCCCTCTTTTACCCTTCTTAGTGTCTTCTTATTCTCTCTCATTCTCTCTAGACTTCTAAATGTTGGCATGTCCCAGGACTCAGTCCAATGTCCTCTTCCCTTCCTCATCTATACCCTCCTTATCCAGTTTCATCACTTTAAGTCCCAAATATACATCTTCAGCTCGGGTCTCTCCCTGAACTCCAGGTTAATTCAGAAAGTCAACCTGCTTATACAACAAGCACCTCAAACTTAGCTCATCCAAGAGGAACTTCTGAGTTCTCCTTTACAGACATGTTCCTCCCACAGTTTTACCATCTTTGAAAATGACAATTCTATCTGATTCTGGTTGCTCAAGCCCAAAACTCTGGCATTCTCTTCCCTTTCATACCCCACGTCTTGGTCATTGGGGAACTGAGAAATCATGCTCCTGAGAGATGAGTGCCCAAATGTCTCACGCAGCTGGAAGGCTAGGAACCACCACTGACTGGCTTGATAGGGAGGGAGGGAGGTGATTCCCACTGAACCCCCATTTTTATAACAGATTTCTCCCTCACTCTAATCCCTTCCCTATGTTTCCATTCAAAATCCCAGTTTTTTAATCTGTAAAATGGGCATAATAATTGTATATATCTGATATAGTTTTTTATGTAGATTAAAGTTTTAAGTGCATGTAAGGTGCTAATTAATATAGTGCCTGTTACATAGTAAGCCTTTAATAAATCTTAACTTGCTTATTTGGTATTTATTTTCATCTCTGGTGATACAAATATAGTCTCTTTATTAATAGAGGTATTACTATAAATTGACCAGTAATGAGTGAAGCATTTTAAGGATAGAAGTTTGGTAGAAACTTTATTTTGAAGCTTTTGATATGAGTCAGTGGAAATTTTAATTGACGTTGTTAGATAATTTCTTGCTTGTTTGAATAATTGGAAATATTTAAAAGGTTTTAAAAATCTGTTTTCTGTGCTTTTTCTTGCAAAGTATATCAGGATGGTTAGAATTATCTGCCCAAATATTTTTTGTTTTGTTTTAAATTTTTAAATGTTGAGTCATCTCAAATGTTGACTTAGATCATAATTGAAATGTTGAGTTATACCATACAGTGCATATTATCCCAAATGTGCCTTCAATAGTATATATACCATGCTATTCTATTGGGGAAAATATAGTCTTCTATCTAAAAGTCTTGACATAAATTTGATATACTTTCATGGTTGAGATTTCCAATCCTAAATTATGCTCTAAATGTTCATTTATGTTAAAAGCCTCAGTGGGCACATGAACTCCAAATGTTACTGTCCCAGGGGATGACTTAAAATGACCATTTGGACATAGCTATAAAGGAGACTATGAAAAATTTATCCTCATTGGAATGGGGCTTGGTAAGTCATCTTGGCAGAAACAGTCATAAACTATTTCAGGCAGATGGGTATCACTTTTATCAAAGGTATTTGAGAAGGAAAGACTGTGTGACCAACTGGTATCTTATGTTAGTATTTAATAATCATAGCTGTGAGGATATTCTTCCTTATAGGTATTTAAGCCTTCTTCCCTTTTTATATTATGTCCTTGGCAGAGAACAGCTCTCCTGTTTAGTCACTTTTTGCATACATATTTTTAGTTGTAGCAAATTCTCCATTTTTTTTAACCTAAACTATTCTTAAATATCCAACCTAACCATTTTCTGGCATTTAAAAAAGGTGGTCAAACATCTTACATATGTTATTCTGAGTTCAGAACTGAGGTTAGAACTGTTCCCTTTCTTTCCTTCTGCCCTCCCCTTCTCTTCACTCTCTCTCTCTTACTTTCTTCCTGTCATTCATTTCATCATTCAGCTAGTACTTTCTCAGTATTTACCCACACCAGCCACTGTGCTAGGTGTTGGGAATGCTGTAAGGAACAAGATATATGCAGTCCATTTTCTCATGGAGTTCTTTGGCAAATGGAGTTCAGTCCCTCGCTCAGGATAATGAGCAGTCATCACCTGTTTTTGTTTGCCAGTGTCAAAGACCAGCATGTCACAAAATCATGATCAGACAAATAGAGAAGGAAGTGATATAAATTCTCTCAGTAGTGTCATGACATCGAACCTCAAAGATCTGCATTCATTCAGCATCACTTTCCTGGGGGTCCATAAGAAACACAGAGGAATTCATTTCAGGAATGTAGGAGGAGAACTAACTCCACAGGAGCCATCTTAGGAGGGATCTGAGAGCCCAAGGACAGCAACAAAAGGGTCTTGCCGAAGGAAAAGCAATCATTCTGAAACTGTTGCATCCTGGGACCCAGAGGGAAAAATGCAGTGCCTTTGGGAAAGAATGAAGGAGGGTGAGAGTAAATCAGTTCATCAACAGTTATATTTAGGGATAAGCTGAAAATGGGAATATTTGACATTATTAGAGAGCATGTTTCTTTTCCCTGCTACATAGTTCTACATAAGCAGTGTTTCAAATGGACATTCCAAGATGTGATAGAATACTGGGAAAGTGAGGGTGATTATCGGCTATAGGACTCCACCTAAAGACAGAGTTCCACGACTGTGGTCTTTTAACTCTTCACCCCCCTAGCTGCTACAGTCACAACACCAGAACCACAACCATCGCCAATAAGTCGCAAGGTACTGATGGGGAAATGGTAGGAAAGGTCATTATAATTATATCAAACAATAACACTAAATAACAATAGCAGCAATAATCCTAGCTACATTTACTAAGCACTCACTAGGTGTTAGACATTCTGCCAAATAGTCTACGTATATTTTCTCATGGAATCATCACAACATATCTGTGTGATTGAAAATCATTAAGAAACCCATTTGACAAATGGAGAAGTAAAGGCATGGAAAAATGATGCACTTTTCATTAGGTTCCACAGATTGCACGTGATAGGGTTAATCATATACAGGTCTGTCTATCTGCATTAAACACTGGTTCCTCACCAGAGCTCTTTTCACCCAAAAACCCTCAATTCAAGTTGCTTATCAATTGGAATTTGCTATTATCCTCAAGTTTAATGGCTACACAGCTGGCAACTAAAGACAGGGGAAAATTAATAATAACAGGCTTCAAAATAGTGCTTACTGGTATAGTAATAGAGACTATTCTATTATTCTAAGATTAAAATTTCAATTTTCTAAGAATGGTGATTCATTTTGCAGCTGCAACTGCTATCTATTAACTGATTAACTCTTCTTTCTGTTGACTGTTTATTCTATTTTAAGGTTTTAGAACTATCCGGTTATCCCACAGTTATTAATTATAGAGACATTAGATTTACATGTGATCACAGCCCAGATTCATGCCCATGGATGTAATAAATGGTTACATTCTTTGATCAGTGGATTCAGTGGCCACCAATTTTGAACTCTTAACATGTGTTGCATTGAAATTAAATATTTATTATGATCTTTGAAGTTTACTTTGGAAAGTACTTCAAAAACTACCAGTATATCAAATAATAATGCATTGCTTCTCTTTTTAAAAATCTGATAGTGATAATCCTTTGTGAATTTTGCTCTTTACAATTCTTTCATCAGTGCAGATGTTAGCAACTCACATGGGAGAGCTAAAAAATGCTTTCTCATAAAAGCTGTAAAAAAAAAAGTCAGCCATAAATCATGTACTTTAAATATGGGAGAGCATCTTGCTGTGGATAGTACAGTTTCTCAAGAACAGATGATTGTAAAATGAAAGGTTTAATACTTCCATTAACATAGCACTTTCTGTATTGATTTGTTTGCTGCTGATTGGACCCCTTCTCTTAGGAATGTCATTCAAGACTTACTGTTCTGTATTTTTCAATAGATCTTTTTTAAATTATCAGGAAAAATATCCAAAGTAAAGTATTATACTCATTGTGTGTGTGTGTGTGTGTGTGTGTTTGTGTGTCATTGGGCAGGTAGGCCCTCAGACTATGCATTCACATTTAATTGCATTTCATTTTTCATCTCCCTAGCTCTTGGACTTGACTGATGGTTAACAGTAAACATGTATAATTATTCTTTCATGCAACTTGGCCATTGGCAGTGATTTTCATAGCAGTAATTTAACTGCTGAGGCTGCAAGTCAAGATTCATCAGTTTTATTAGGATGCTGAACCTTAAAAGCTTATGGTTGATGATGTTATTAACTCTCTCTGAATTTCCTCTATAGTAAAAGGAAAAATTGGAAGTGCAGCAGTTTTTAATATAGTCCACGTGTGGGTGGCTATAAAATGCAGGGGTGAGAACTGTCAGAGCTCAGTAAGGGACTAACCCAGTTCTCTCAATACAGCCACTACAATCAGCAAGCTTTTAGTTGCTCCAGAATACTTGAGCCTTTCACTTTGCAAAAACAAATTTACAGAATGGTTTTGTGTTCTGACTTGTTGTGTTTTTTTTATAGAATATTCACCTTTCTTTTCGTTTTTAGACTTATTTTTTGCATTAATTTTTATCCATCTTATTACACAAAAGTTAAAAAAAAAAACAAATAAATCAATAACATCTACATCAATTGTTACCATTGTTTCAGACTTTCTTTTTATATACAGATAAAACCATATAGGTTTTATTTACATGTATTTTTTATTTACTTTTGCTTGTTTGTTGCTGTTTATTTTCCCTGAATCATTTGAAAGTAAGTTGATAAGTTGCAGACACCCTGACAGTTTTTTAAAATTAATTTTAAATTCAGGTTCAAATCAAAACTCACTCAGTGAATTAGGTAGATGTATCTCTTTTGCTTTAATCTGAAACAGGTTCCACTTTTGTGTTAATTTGTGATCTTGACATTTGAAGAGTTCAAGCCAGTGGAAAATCTGATGATCTGAGTTTGTCTCACTGTTTCTTCGTTAGATTCAGATTAAACCAGTGGTTCTCACATTTTTGCATGCTTCAGGATCATCTGGAGGGCTAATTAAGTATGGATTGCTTGGCCTACCCCCAGAGTTCCTGATTCAGTAGTTCTGTTTGGAGTCCATTCATTTGCATTTCTATCAAGTTCCCAATTGCTGTTGAAGCTGCGGCTCAGTGAGGCCCTCCTTGCCGCTTCCGGTGGCGTTATGTTGGAAGATGATTTTTCTGATCCAGTAATGAATCAGAGGCCTCCTGTTCACTCTGCCACAGGAGCTAATGTAGAGCTAAGGTATTTGAGAATAAGCCTTCATGTTTCAGATCCCATTAGTCAAAAAGTTCTACTTGGCTCATCAACAAAAATAGCAGCCTAGAAAACTATTAAAATTCTTATCTAATCGTAAGCAGGATTTTGCTGTCATTGAATATTTACAGTTTCATTGTAAGGGATATTTATGATTACACATGTTCATAATTCTTTCCTCCGTGCCTCATGCTGCCAATAGGAGAATTTCCAAAAACCTGTATATCTTATAAATCTATGCAAGAAGTTATTACTTCCCCCTTTATCTGTTTGACATTTGTTTTTTGACTGTAGTACATCCTTCTTGCTGGCCGGTCTGCCTGTTTCTCATATGTACCTCTCAGGGTCTCAGGTGGATGATGGGCAGGGTCCACTGCTAGACTTTGGGCACATGGGGACAAATGTGCTTGGTCGGAGCCAGCAGAAATTGGTTGCTGAGGTGGGAGAGGGGAGAGGAGCCTGTAAAGAAAGGCTCTTAAGAAATGACTCGGGCTGTGTCCAGTTCTGGGATTTACGTCTGTCTGGTTACCGTGGGGTGTTCCAAATAAATCTACTTGCAGAACAGCTGAGAAACGTCCTATGAGAGGAAGCACAAGGGGGATTGCCTTCTATGTTAAAAAAAAAAGCCAGTCCTGATACAGAAGCCCCCATAACAAGTAATTTTTATAAGAGCTTATGACATATTAGCTGTTAGAAACACAAGCCTGAATCTTGGGGAGAGAAAAGGAACTACAAGGAAATGCTTCCTGGCCATTACACTAGATTTTGGGATTCATTGGCAAGAAATCCTGCTTTAAAATTCATCTAACAGAGTATTAATCAAATGAGAGTTTTTGTACCTTGGGGATCAATATAGTCATAGGAGGGGGAAGATCAAGGGAAAAAAATGGAGACTTATCTAACACTCTTTGTAATACTTTAAGCAATAAAACAAAATTTAAAAAAAAAGATAGTCATAGGCAGAGAAATACTGTGCCCGACAGAGCAGTGCAGACTGGTGAGTGCCCAGCTGCTGCTGCCATATCGAGTGGAATCTTCCACATGCATGACACTTGTACCTGGTTCTTTAATTATTTCAGCTCTCATCCCCTAAGCCTGAGGACATTCTTCTGCATAAGCACACCATCATCATCAAACCCGGGTAAAATGATGATCATTTTGTAATTTCACCGAATATTTTGTCTATATTCAGATTTTCCCCAAAATGTCTTTCATAGTTGTTTTTCCTCAAGCTAGGATCCAAGTTCATGAATTGAATTAATATATTCTTACCACAGAATTTTTCATTGTTAATTTTGAAATAATTTTAGGCATAGAAAAATGAAAGAATAATGCAAAGGATTTCTATATGCTTTTCATCTAGCTTCTCCAAATGTTAACACTTTATAACATTTGTTTTATTAATCTCTCTCATCCATTACAATAGTACTAGTATTTATTTCTGAACTGTGTGAGAGTGAGTTGTTTTTTACATGATGGTGGTACAATGGTCAAAATCAGGAAATTAGTGTGGGATGAAATATTATTATCTAATCTACATACTTTATTCAAAATTTTCCAATTGTTTCAGTAATGCCCTTTATAACAACAGGAAAAAAATACTTTTTTCTGCTCTAGGATTCATTCCAGGATCACATGTTACATTTAGTTGTCATGTCTCTTTAGTTTTCTTTCATCTGAACAGTTCCTCAAACTTCATCTTTCATGACCTTGGTATTTTTGAAAAGCTGAAGGGTCCTGAGCAATTATAATACAAGTGACCCTTGATTTCAAGTTGTCTAATGTTTCCTCATGATTAGATTCAGGTTTTGCATTTTTTGGCTGGATGTGAGGTGTGTCCCTCTCAGAACATTTTGTTTAGGAGGCACATGATGGTGGTTTATCCCTTCACTAGTGAAGCTCACTCGGTCAAGTTAAGTGGTGGTGATCACTTGGGTAAGTGGTGTTTGTAGATTACCCTACTGTCCAATCACTGTTTTTCCTTTGTAATTAATAAGCAATTTGGAAGATACTTTGAGACTCTGCAACTATCCTGTTTCTCATCAAACTTTCATCCACCAGTTTTAGCATCCATGGGTGAATCATAGCTAGATAAATTTTATGCTCTTGACCAGGACGTTTTGCTTTTTTCCCCTCCTAAATGATCTCATAAACACTGTTTTATAACTCTATTTACTCAAGGTTTCTTCCAAAATTCTAGCCAGTTGGCTCTAAAAATCTTTCAGTGGCATGTGTGCTCAGAGACCAGGTGTTGTTGAGTCTCTTTCTCCTCACACCTTCTTTTTGGACAGGTGCTTGTTCTCCCCCAGAACTTTCACTGGCTGAAGCCATCCGTTTCTTATGTAAGTTATTTCACATGACATTTCTGCTCTGTCCTATTTTTTTTCTCCTGCCGGTTCTTGGTTTTAAACCAAAATCTTTTCTTTGAATGCC
This sequence comes from Murina feae, assembly GCA_004026665.1. NCBI lineage: Eukaryota > Metazoa > Chordata > Mammalia > Chiroptera > Vespertilionidae > Murina > Murina feae. The sequence continues at coordinate 39,948 of PVJC01010041.1, forward strand.
CACATTCTCAAATCCATCAGCTTCTACTTTTCAAGGCTCGGCCTTTGACATCTCTCTTTGTAAAAGACTTCCCCATTGTTGTTGTTTCTCATAGCTTTTTGTTTCTAAATATGCCATTCTCTGTACTGTGTTTACTTAGTATCTCTCCCATTTCAGCTTTTGAAAACCACCTCTATTGAGCCTTTTCACTTCTCTTTCATTGCGGGCTATTGTCATTTGAAGACTGCATCCCCAATGGTTGTCAAGATCTTCTTTCACCTTGAAGCACTAAGACATGAAAATAAGCTAATTCTGTGCTGTTTCCAACTGGCCCCTCTGCTTCCAGGGAACTGACTTGTGTCGATTATCTGTATTGCTGTTTTTTTAATTTAAGTGTGCTTCTCCATTATTTTCAACAAATTCAGTTTGTCTTCCAAAACAACTCTGAACTCACTTTTTCAAATAAATTTTACTCACTTTTCATTTACTTCAGATTTCATAGCCTCCCCCAACCTTTGTTGCTGCTACCAATAAAGTTCATTCTTACTGGGGCCCATGCTATAGGCCCATTCTCTTTTCTCTTTCCTTTCATGTTCATTTTGATATGTTTCTCGGGGAAGCAATACGTTCGATATGAGGTTCTTAACTGTTAATACACCTATTCTTACCTCCCTTTTAGAATGCCCTGCCCTTTGGCCATCTCCAGAGCTATGTCTGTACTCTCACAAAAGTTCCAGAGTCTCCCTCTGAAAAAACACTAGGTAAGGGGTAGTTCGCACACTTGGAACCATTGCTGGCTGCACACCGTGAAGAAATGCTTTCTTGAATTGCAACTACCATTTCTTGAGCTGTTTGGCATGTATTTCCCTATTCCAGCTTTAACCTTTGTCTTCCATGAAATGAAGTGTTTTTTAAAAGGAATCCAGTTTGTCGTGTGTTGTGTATGGCAAAAGGATGTGGCACCTGATCACAGACAGCCTCTAAAGTCATTGAAATTGTGTGAACATGTCTATGCATTTCTCTTGGGAAAGGGTTTATAGTTTCATCAAATTCTCAGATCATCCTGTCTCCCTTTCTCAAATTCTGGTTCAAGTTAAAATCTCTACTCCAAAAGCCAAACAGGAGGTTTTTTTCTGCATTTCAGCATCTGAAGAACAGTTGACCACAGAGCTTTCCTTCTCCTACCCCATTCTTGAAGGTTAGCCTTTCCCAGAATAATGAAATTCTCAATAGTTCTCTTGGAAGCTCTGGATCCTTTGCTCATAATAACTCCATCTCTATAATTTAAAAATCCTACTAATTCCTTCATTCCAGAGGTTTTAATTATTGCTTTCAACGCTTACAGTCAAGTCTATATTCACTCTGTCTATTGGGCAATTGCTTCCCTCCTTTCACAGATATTTTCAAATCGTTTTCCTTTTAAAGTTTCCTTCTGAGCTACTTCTCTCCTTCCAGAAGTGCATACATTTTCTCTCTCCTCTTCCTTCTGTCCCCTTTGCCTTCTGCAACCCATATGGAAGGCAGAATAGACAACTTAAAAATTTTGTCTTCCTCCCCTTTTTGTCTTCTGCAACCCCCACAGCTTTTTCACATGGCTTTCCTCTATCTTGCTCCAGTTTTTCAAATATCCTTCTTTCCTTCCTTCCTTCCTTCCTTCCTTCCTTCCTTCCTTCCTTCCTTCCTTCCTTCCTTCCTTTCTTTCTTTCTTTCTTTCTTTCTTTCTTTCTTTCTTTCTTTCTTTCTTTCTTTCTTTCTTTCTTTCTTTCTTTCTTTCACAATTCCCACTTGAAACAGACACTCATCAAATCCTGAACCAAAAGAAAAAATGCTTAGATGCACATATCTACACTCTCTCATTTCCACTCCTGTTGCTCTTCATCTTGAATTTCTGTCAGTGAGGCTAACCTCAAACCAAGTTTTATATTCCTTCTTCTTCCCCCATCCCCTTATACACACAGACTGCCCTTTCTTATAGTCATTTTAACATTCTCTTCTTTCTTTCCAGATTTCCCCTTTCTCTCACCTGCTCCCCACAAAAGCCCCTTTTGATTTCCCTTCCTTTAAGGACACCCCATTCACTTAAGTGAAGACCATTTATTTTGACACAATTACTCTGAGGCAGTAAGAGCAAATATATTATATTCTTCATCTTATAAAGATAATTAGGGACCCGGTGCACAAAAATTTGTGCACTCAGGGAGGTCCCTCAGCCGGCCTGTGCCCTCTTGCAGTCTGGGAACCCTCAGGGATGTCCACTTGCTGGCGTGTCTGGCCAGCCTGGGTGAGGGGCTGAGGGCCGTTTTCAGGCTGCCCACAGCTCCCATTGACCTAATGTGCCAGCGACGCTGGCTGGAATCAGGTTTCTGGGGTTTATTTATCTTCTATAATTGAAACTTTGTTGCCTTGAGCCCAGGCCTAAGCAGGCAATGAAACCTCCTATTTGCTTCAGCTCCACAGCTTCTATAATTGAAACACTGTTGCCTTGAGCAGAGGCCCAGCCAGCCTAAAGGAAGCCTCCTGTTTGCTCTAGTTCTGTGGCTGCCAGCCTTCATCTTGGCTGGGTTAATTTGCATACAACCGCTCTGATTGTCTTGTGGGCATGGCATGGCTGGTGGGCGTAGCTTAGGTGTCTCAGAGTGATGGTTAATTTGCATATTACTCTTTTATTAGATTAGATAGCTGGCCCGGATGGTGTGGCTCAGTGGTTGAGCATTGACCTATGAACCAGGAGGTCATCATTTGATTTCCAGTCAGGGCACATGACCAAGTTATGAGCTCAATCCCCAGTAGCTGGGAGGGGAGGAGAGGAGAGGAAAAGGGAGGTGCAGGAGGCAGCCAATCAGTGATTCTCTCTCAATCATTGATGTTTCTATCTTCCCTCTCCCTTCCTTTCTGAAATCAATAAATATATATATATATATATATATATATATATATATATATATTTTTTTTTTTAATATATTTTATTGATTTTTTTACAGAGAAGAAGGGAGAGGGACAGAGAACTAGAAACATCGATGAGAGACAAACATTGATCAGCTACCTCCTGCACACTCCCCACTGGGTATGTACCTGCAACCAAGGTACATACCCTTGACCAGAATCGAACCTGGGACCCTTGAGTCTGCAGGCCAATGCTCTATCCACTGAGCCAAACTGGTTAGGGCAAAATGTATTTAAAAAAAAAAAAATATATATATATATATAATGGTAACTGATGGAATGGAGTACATTTTAGTCCATTTTAGGCCCTAACAAAGGAAGATATTTGTGATAAAGCTTTGAAATGCCCCAAGGTTTGGGTTGTTTTTCCCCCTCCTTCATAGATTTTAATGTTTTTCCCCCTCCTTCATAGATTTTAATATGTTACAACTCCCAGGTGATTTGTATGCTGTGGCTTAATTATGTACCTGTAGTCACTTCAAGAAATTTTACAAGAAAAACAAAGCTTTAAATTTAAAAAAATTTCAGTTTTAGATAAGACAAGATTGATATTTTGATGCTATATTGTACAGCCATATAATTTTGAATTTTTTGAATAGCCTGTGAATCAACATAAATAAAAGATAAACAAAATAAATACATCTTAGTTTTAAGTAGGTTTTTATTATAATTGGCAGTCCATAAAGTTATTTTTAGGAGAACTAGAACACATTAATTCCTTCAACAAAAGTACGTTTACATTTGCTAATAATCAAGATTCTTAACCTTAAAAAAATAAACAACTTTCTGTATTATCTGATCCCATGTGGTAATTTATTGTCAGAGTAGTGACTCATGTTCACTTTGTATGGGCATAGTTTCTTTTAGGTAAAGATTATAGGAGTTTCCACTCATGAGCTTAAAAAGTTTAGAGATGAGTATAAAGACAATCTTTCAAATGAAAATTATTCAATGGAGAATTAGCTACAATTAAAGTAACTACATACTTCGTGTGCTTCTTTTAAAACAACCTCAGACTGTTTGACATTTAACAAACTTAAGATCACATCTTAGAGAATTGCCTGAGGCACTGCAACATAATTTCACCGATTCAGTTTCTAAAAGGTAAATGTTTTGCTACAGCTTGTTCCAAAATCAGCTTAAATCATGTCCTTTGGTTGACTATTAAGTAACAAGTTGAAATTAGCATTTTGCAACATGGTTTTTTCCCCCTTGTAAAATCTAGCCAAAAATCTATGCAGAAAGTTTATTTTTAAAAGAGTTTTAAGCTTGGCCAGAGTGGTTCAGCAATTGAGGATAGATCTATGAACAGGAGGTCATGGTTCAACTCCAGGTCAGGGCACATTCTGCAAGCTTCATCCCTAGTAGAGGGAATGCAAGAGGCAGACGATCAATGATTCTCTCTCATTATTGATGTTTCTATCTCTCTCTCTATCTCCTTTCTCTGAACTCAATAAAAATATTTTTAAATAAATAAATAAATAAATAAATAAGAGTTTTAAGAACCTTTTCATGTTATTTTAGCTAATTTTCCAATATAGCTAGTGTCTCTAGCTATATAATGGACAATCTTCTAGCAATATCTCACCTTTAGTTGCTCAATAAAAAAAAAAATCAGTAACTCATAAAAAAGTTCATAGTTCAATCAAGGCCAGACTTTTAAATTTATCTTCTTGTCTCA